>JAQFZU010002144.1:0-10473 GCA_034696185.1 Henia vesuviana | reverse complement strand
CTAAATTTGTTAAAATTTACACCAAATTCCAGTACATAATTTGGGACATAGATTACACTCAATATTTTTAAGAGTGTAGAATCAATATTTTATTGTATTGATCTCAATTTAATAAGGATTGTCTGTACTCGGTCTTCTCTCAATTATGTTCATTACTAATATTCGAGTCCAAATTATTCTAAAATATCAGTTGTATATAGCTATAAACTGTCTGCAGCTATATCTTTCTGATTACAATAATTGAGTGAATCCAAATGTAATATAACTCCCTTCTTTCACAAAACTCATGCAATTAATGAGTTCCATATGCAACTCCAATACTGACCTCAAATAGCCTGAGTTTTGGTGTTTATAATACAGTAAATGACTTGTTATCCTTCAGTTTCACCTCTTTTCCAAATCAGAATCCTCCGAGACCAGTCCTTTACCGATAGTTCAACTGAGTTTTCAACTTTTGGTAACACCCCATCAATTATTGGACAATTAGGCTCAACTTTTGACACCTTGATATTGGAATTACCAGTGCCCAATTGATTCTCACAATTCATGTATACAAACTGTAATTTATCAAATAATGAATTAAAACCTCCATCCAATCTAAATAACCAAAGACCAACCTTCAACTAATAAAAACAAACATCTTTAGCCTGAAATATACTCTTCTTTATTGACTCGAATATACAATATCCCTTTTTTCAAACGAGTACCCATCTATTGATTGTTGATTGAAGAATTAAGAATTACTCATTACATATATATCTTGGCAAAGATTAGATTGGTTTCGTTAAAAAAATACTTTTCTTAAACTATTAGTGCATGTTTGTTTAAAAAATGATTTGGTCAAGTGATAGTTTTACTTGTTTTATAAATAATATATGTAGTATTTTAAATGAATATGTGCAAACATGCAATTTCTAGTTGTTTATTAGCAAATATTTAATTGCGAAAAAATCAACGTGCATGTGTAAAATAAAAGAAATATTTTACATTTAGCATGTATTTGTCAGTTTCAATAACAGACAACTGATATCTATAAGGCAAAATAAATACTGATCCAATATAAAAAAATGTTGGAAGAGTTACAATCAGAAAATTGTGACCAGGCAAAATTAAGAGATAAGTGCTATTCAATGTGAAAAAAATATGAAGTAAAGAAATGGATTGATGCAACAAGAAAACATTTCATAGTTGAATATCTCAGCATCATTTGCAAGTAATATATTACTACTCTTCAAATAAATGGTTAATACTGCTGAGGTCAGTTTTTCAGATTAAAGATGTGCTGACTTTATTATGTATTCAACAAAGTGTTTGGTAACAGTTATGCACAATACTTCATACTTGCATAGTCAAGGCATTAAAATAGTGTAATTAAAAATGTGTAACTTGCCAATTTATTTGATAAGATGCTTCTCTTAGCCAATACGGGTTTGAATCTTCCCAGTAATGCACATTATGCTTATTGACAACACCATCTCTTAAAAACTAGGCTTCATCTGTCCAAATTATCTGGGATTTTTGAATTGTCATCAATTGATGAGAGAAGCCAATTGCAATATTCAACATGTAATGCATAGTCCTATGGTTCTAAACCTTGATGACAATAAACGTGATATGAATGGTATTTATTTTCATGTAACACTTGTAATATTGATCATTGACTGCAACCAACATCGTCAGCAATACATCTGCTGCTGACATAGGGGTTTGCAGCTACTGCAGCCAAGATTGCATAATTTACATTTTCATCAGATGCTGTCCTTGGTCGACCTTGCCGGGATGTTGGTGGACACTGGCCGTTTTATAGAATCATTGGACAGATTTCCTTAATGTCATAACTGAAAGATGACGCTGATCAGGATATCTTTGTGTTAGATTATATGGGAATGATTATATGATTTCCTTACTGACGAATTATTTAAAACCCAAAATTCAGGCTACTATGGATAGAAATGAATACAAAAAGGTGAAACCGTTGCATATTATTTGTCATCTCTGTGTTCATTGGTGGATAAGTGTAGACCAGATGACCGCATCTGAAGAGAAATTCTGTTTGTCCAGGATTACTCATTTTCAATCACCTGCTCAAAATTTGAGGCAGCCCAGAAGACAACCAAATAGACATACTTTTTGTCAAGCAACCACCACTTCATATTTCATTCGAAATACAACAGTGGATAATGCTGAGAACCTAGACTAAACAATTTCTCACATTTGCACCATAAACATTAGACACCAATGTTTATCAATCCCATTGTTTATCAATTCAATTAAGATATTTGATTCTGGAGCCAAAATTACAATTATTTCTCAAGTCTTATTTGCTAAAATTTGGCAGAATGCATATCAACCTGATCTGCATCCCACAGACTACAGTTTTAGAGCATATCAATAACAGCAAATTCAATTTATGGGTTGTTTCTTGGCTGATTCGACTACTGGACAGAAAATACATAGATTGTCAATTATCGTGAGCACAGGAGATAGTGAAAAACTTTTAGGACGCAATGTCATTAAAATTTTTAATTTTAGACTTAGATGGAGTCACCTTCACAATTACAAATACTTTCTCATTCCAATTGTTTTATTCACATTGGACCACACCAATTGTAGCAATAAAAAAGAAAGACAACACCATTAGAATGTATGGAGATTATTCTAGAACTTTATACACTGCACTTTAGCCCTTTTCATATTCCCTCCTATATATACAAGTTGATGAGTTAGTAAAATATCTTAAGATATCTGAAGAATATTGAACAATATCAGAAGATTATAAAAGAATATCAGAAGAAGGTTGTTACATTGGGTCTTAATAACTATGATTATCAATTAGAATATTGTAAGGGAGACCTATATAGCAATGCTAATATGCTGATTAGGTGCCTGTTGACAATTCCAACCATTTCGTCTTCTACTCTCTGAAATTCCAACATTCATGATTGAGCTAGAAGAGAATGACTTACAAGTTAGTTAATCGTGATCAGTTGATGAATGCACTTTCCTTAGATCCTTTTAATTGCTCAAACCATGCAATATAAATTAACTGGCTGACCAACAAAAAGTCCAGATCCCACCATTAGATCTTATGGCTCCAGAGATTTGAGTTATCCTTAATTAATGGATATGTTACGGTGGGCTTCAAGATTGGTTAAACATGAAGATCTACGTCCTAGTGTTAGTACTACTTCATAAATGCAATCCAGGTATTGTAGCCATGAAGGCTAAGGCAAGAGCTCATGTCTAGTGGCCGGGACTCACAACATCTATAGAAGTATGTTTTCTCTTGTGAAATTTGTCACAAATCCAGATCCTTGACTCCTAGAACAACCGCTTTTCGTTGGCCTTTTCTTACGCACCCATGGTCCCGACTGCACATAGATTATGCAGAACCCATAAATAAAGTTATGGTGTTAATTGTAGTAGATGCCTTCTCAATGTGAACTAAAGCACAATTAACAATTACAGCTTCTTCCGCAGCAACCATTCGAATCTTGAGAAGATTGTTTGCAACTCATTTTTTACTGGTTACCATAGTTTGCAATAATGCGACAGTTCATCTTATTCTTGAAAGTCATATTGTGCAGCTCTACGCTCCATGAGCAAAATCAAAGCCATATTAGTCTTATTTCATTTGGGTAAACACCATATTGAACTTTAAATTGTGACTATGTAATTTTTAATGTTAAGATTTCTTATTATATTATCTCACCATCTTATGGTAATGTTGTATTGTGCACTTTTCAATTAGTATAAAAAGAAGAAACTTAGAATTATCAAAACAGAAAGTCAATATTTATTCCTTAAATTAAGGGATGGCAATAAGTTATCCACTGTACATTAATTGAAACACAAAATGATTAAATTGAGTGCCATGCATCACTCATACATAACTTGACTAAAACAAGATATATGTTGTTAAAATATTTCTAACCTTAAATCTAACATTACAATTATTACAATTAAAACTAGCTAATAAAAGAAAGGTTATTAAAATTAAATTCATGCTCCAAATATAATTTGAACATGCGAAATTCGAGTTGAGCACATCACAACACACGCTGGTATATCGCCGACCTATTCGATCGCAGTTTAATTTGTTTCCAAACGTAAACCCACAAAATGAACATGCATTTTGTAGTCCGTTTGCTTAAATAATTATTAAATTATTAAAACCTACCAAAGTTAAGCATTAATTCAAACTCGTGTTCAAATTTGATGATAAAGAAAACCTAGCCCAAAAATTACATTCAACACATTCACTAATCTTTCACGTAATTGTTCATCAGAATGGCCAAAGAACCTCAGAGGTCGCTACCGTGATGGTAGATCCGTACGATGACGGACCCGGATCAATGGTCAGTGACCACAGTTTAATCCCCAGTTTTAGTGGAACTCATCTTCCACAAAAACCGATATTGAACAGCAGCTCAATCAAGATCACTCAGTCACAGTATTAAAATACAGTATGCGCAGATTTCAGGCCAGTTTTTCTAATCCCCAATTTCAAGTTCATCACCAACCAATGGCGATGCAGCAAATTTTGGCTTCTATCAATAGAAGCCAATCAAAGCCATTTATTTTGAGCCTTCATATGCTCAAGACAGATTATTAATTACACGTTTAAGTTAGGTCTAAATAAAACTACCTATTTTAATTAACACCTCTTGCAAGATGTAAGAGGCCTTACCAACTCCCTTCTTGTCATATGTCTGGTGTGTGCCAATGAGTCTTATAAAAAATAGTAAAATATATTCTTATATTTTATTTATATTATCTTAAATGTTTATTTATATAAATATTTATCACATATATATTTATTTTCACTAATAAAATAAATAAAATAAATACAACGTATTTTATTTAATTAAGTATTTATTTTATCATTTGTACAAATGTGTTTTATTTATAATTTTATTGTTGCAACGTGTCCTAGATCAATACATGATACTTTTCTTGCATAGACAAATGATCCCACAATCATTGTAAATTTATTTATCTTATTCAATTGTATCATGTTTTTGCTATAGTTTTAATTACAAAATAACATTTTGTAATTAATCACTTTGGTCAATTATTCCATATCAGATCTGACTTAGTTGTTATTTCAGTAATAGTTTATTCTCTCAACACAAATAAATCATTGTAAAGAACAAAAACAAGAACAGTGACACATTTTGATGCTCTTTTACTAAAATTTTCTTTGTTTCATCTGGGATGAAGTTACCTAAAAGTTTCACTTTTACCTTGTAAAATGAGTAACCATCATCATGAATCCTTCTATGAGTTGTACTTGTAGATATTTCCTGATCAATGGTTTTTAACCACTGCTGTGCTAATTGTATATAAGTGCAGTTTGTGGTGATCATAAGGGAAGACTGGCCACTCAGTTAGTAAATATAACTGAAGAAATTACCTGAGTTTTATAAGAATAAACGAATAACTTATTTTATTGTTTTATTGAAGCAGTAAAAGGGATGTTACTAGGCAATGTCCTAGTAACAAGAAATGCACAAGCTCAAAGAGGAAAATCCTCGAGGGTGATGATTTTTGGTCGATAGATATGCCTATCGGACACACTCATTACTGATTCTTGCCAAAACGCAGATTAAAAAATCCACTGTGCCAACTAGGACTAAGAGTCATTGTTTCTTTTTGAAACCATCGAAGACAAATAACATCTCATCTCTTGCAACAAGTATAAGTAGATGAATTCGTTATTTTTTATTGTGTTCATCTTCCCCACATGATGAGCAATCATCGAAATATTTTTCAGAGCGTCGATTGGTGACGATCAACATATGTGCTTCAACTACGAGTCGGGAAACTCCTGTTGGCTCAGCGCTGCATCTCCTGAACCAACAGCAGGCAAGCAGCATAATGTGTGGCACGTGATCTCGATAACTGAACCTGGGAAATTTCCAAAACCAAACCTTTCTCAATTAAAAGATATCGAGTTGCACACAGTGACGTGTAAGAGGTGGTAGTTGTGGTATAGTGTTTAACGTTGCCAGCAGCTACTATGGACATATGCGACGTGCCTAGATGGATACTAGGGAGAATCCAGAAATGCCGTGCGGCAAGAACACAACACAGCACAACCAAAAATGAATGTGCAAGAGAAAAATCTACAAATAAGATTAGTGTTTTGTGTGTGATTTACTACTATGAATGGAAGACGACCATTAAATTGGCGGAAACCCATATTGAATTTACGGACAACAGTGAACAGTGCAATTAAATTTGGACTTCAGCATTGTTATTTATTATTGTTCTTCATTATAATTTTTTGTTATAATTATTAAGTTATTTATATAAGTTTATTTAATTATCTTCTGACAAATTCTCATCCTGAATTTTGTATTGTTAAAATAGTTTTAAGCATACAATTAAATTACTTGTGTTAATTTATTCACTTAATCCTGTTTCGACGTTTATTTCAACATTTAATTTATTTAGTATTAATGTATTGCAATTCTTGGAAATTAATTATTGTGAGACATGACAAGTTGCAGAATGAAAATCAGCATTAATTATCTATTTAAAGAATGATTCTCTGGAAGTAAGTTTGTTTGCCAATATGATTTTTCCACTTACTGTCCCTTTTGTTTTGAATGATATTCTACTAACTGAACTTTTAGAAGCAGCTAATTCACATGACGTTTCATGTAATGAAACTTCGTAGTTTTGACCTATTTTTTCCTGCACATCTGTGCGAAAGGGCATTTCCTACAGCCATGATGGTTGAGTATGAAATATTTTACTTTCTATGGTATTTTGCAAATATGTAAATTTTGTCTAATACCCTTTTTTACATAATATAATTTAAAACCATACTAGGTGCATTCAGTCTTAAGAAAATATACAGTTTATTTTGTTTATTTCATTTAAGGAAGTTTAAATTTCACACATTTAATGTCATATTTTGCATAAATGATTTTCAAAGAACTGCTTTTTATAAACAAACTTTTTGAAATTTACATTTTCATTTATTTTGTTTATAAAGCTTTATAATGTGCACTAATTAATATTGCACATATGCAAATAAGTTTAAACCAATAGAAAAATAAATGCTTTCAATACTAAAAACAATAGCTGCATCCAATTATCTGTTTTTCATGTTTATTCTTTGTTCTTTAAAGACAATTTTTCCACAGGTAAAAACAATTCTTAATGATAATTCTTTGTTTTTGATAAGCGAGATAATTAATTAATTAATTATTAATGGCTAATTGTACCAACCATAGTTAATTTTTAACTTATATTTTAACTCAAAAAATAATCTGAAGTTAGTTAGAATGAATTATGTTGCAGAAATAATTTAAATCAAGGTTTGTATTTTAATAAAAGTCAAAATTTAACTGCCCATTTTTGGTCAGTTAAATCTTTAACTAGATATTACACACAAATATATTCTCTAGAGAGAGTACAGATCGTGTTATCAAGTTTAAACCAATCATATTTATCGATTGAAAGTAGATGTTAAAATTCATTGTTTAATTAACCAAGGTTTAAATTAACTTGAGATTAAGGGTGGGTTTTATCAACACCAATTAAACTCTAAACTCAGTTTAACTGGCAAAATAATCGTAGTTTAAGTAAAATTTTGTTGCACAAAATATTTAAATTGATATTTGTGTTTAACTAAAAGTTAAAATTTAACTGCCCATTTTTAGCCAGTTAAATTTTTAACTTCAAATTATGTATACAAATCATGTGAGCTAGAATAGATCATGTTTTCACACTGTTAAAAACTAACAAGCTTATCATTATACTCAATTTCAGCAAGTAGACTTATTAATACAAACAACTTTCTTTTATGCCTAAGTTTGTGATTAACTAAATGAAAAATGTCTGATTTTTTCCCTATGGGAAAAAGTGCATTATTAGGCTATAAGTTTAACAATACCAATTTCATTTACACGAATTGAGACTTATGATTGGGGCAGTGTTTTAGTTAAATAAGAATCAATTTATTTCTTTAAATTTATGCAAATCGGAGGAGGGCAAGTAGAGAAGCACTCCTTGTTAGTTATTTCTGAAAAATACCAACAGAAAGTGCTAATAATTTGTTTAATTTTAATTTTGAATTACGTTGAATTGTAATTGTGAACGGTACTGTTAATTTAGGTTTAATTTATTTTGTATTCACTTAAGTGAAATGTGTTTAATTTAATTAACATTAATAGTTTAATTAGTACTGAATAAATTGATTTATTTGATTTAAATTAATATTTCTTACAATAAACCAAATACACAAAGTACAATTCCCCACAAGATCCCATTTCGTTCAACTGGTGTATAAAATTATGCATCCGTTGCATCTGTTGAAATAACCAAAATCACATATAACAATACACGTCATCATCGAGTGCTATCTCAAATCATATTATCTTATGATATAGCCAAAGAAATTAGGTCACCCAATAACTTTTTACAATGTCAGATTAAATGTGTTTATAAAGTAGTTTTGCTTCAATAACGAGGAGCACCATCAGCATACCCAAATTATTTCTTTCTAATTAGAAAATATTAAATGGCTTTAATATAACAAAAATAATAAAATATTCTTGCAATTATAAACCAATAAGTTAAGAATACATGTTTGCTATAACTCGAATTTACGAATTGTATTAAGCAAAAAGTTATTCTTTCTTATAAAAATGAACAAGAAACTTACCTGATTCATTCTGGAACCGTAATAAGACAGATTCTTGGTTGGTAGTAATTAATAATCCTTTCACACCAATTCCTGCATATTCAGTATGTCTGTTAACAACCATGTCAGCTAATTTTGTACTGCTCTCATCTAGAAATAAAAACAAACAAATGTTATTTTAAATCAAAATATAATCTCTAACTTAATATTTTAACTGTACTTTTAACTAAACTACCCATTTCTGAGTAGTTAAATAATCAATTTTAGATTTGTCATTTTAAAAAAGCAAATGTGGATCAAATGATTGATCCTGTGAAATTAAACTCAAGACTTTTTTAATCAAACAAAACAACTTGTTACAGAGATGAAAAAACCTATTGCAATCACAAAATAAATTTGAAATAAAATTCTGGAGTACAGTAGAGTTTGAAGATGCATTTACTCATTTATATGATAAAAAAATGGCTTAAAACTGCTAATTGGTGCATTACCAATTACTTTTACACTACCAAATTACTTTTCAATTATTAATGTCAAAATTGATTATTTTAGAATGATTTGCTTGATCAGAAATCAGAAAATTTGACTTATTTATAGATGTATTCAGGATAAATTGATTGTAAGACATTGAGCTTTTAACTAATTACAATTATAAAATTATTATGGGAACCAAATCCACTTAAAAATCTGAATGAATAAAAAGTTATTAAAAAATACAAAAATAATATTACAAATATAGTTTTAAAAATACATTACTAGCTATAACCTGCAGAATACCTGCATGGACATGCAGGTATTCTGCATGTCCATCACAAATAAAAAGTGCTCGTTAAACACAAACGAGCCCAAACTGATCTAAATAAACCCAAACTGACTGAAAGAAACAAATCCAGAGATCCATACGAAGCACAAACACGTCTAACAATTAAGCAGATCTGTAATTGTACACAATTAGACCATTACAGACCGAATTAAGCATAGATATGCCATTGCAGACTCAAATTCAGCACAAACAGAACCATAAAGACCCATATCAGGCATAAGTAGATCCAAGCAGACAAAAAAAGCCCAAAATTGTTGCAAGTGAAAAGTCAAATCTTGTTCTACTGGCTGTAAATAAAAAACTGCCGACTAGTTCTCGACATAGACTTGTGAAATCTAGATCGGAATATTAGGCGTTTCCCAAGATCAGTACCCATCTGCAATGGAACTTGATGATTGCAAGAAACATCAATTTGAAACTTGCACAATATGCTCTATGATTAGTTTTTGGCTACTCAATATTTTTCCTTTAGATCAAACAAATCAAATTGCCATCCCTAGTAATCCCATTTGGACAGAAATAAGCAAATGCTTGAATAATGCCATTTCAGCAAAAAGTATTTGCACATTTGTAAAGGTTGGTAAAGCTGACAATGAGCTTGGAATTTCTGTACCATGCATAAACAATGCTATAGTTGATGAAAACAGTTATTCTAAAACTGAAATTAGTGATCATCAGTCTGATGGATCATTTGAATCTGATCAATATAATCCTTTGTTAGTAGAAAATTTTAATATAGTAGTTTCTGCAGATGATTGGAAAGCTATTAAACCGAATGTAATTACATATGGAAAACAAAAAAACAAAACTATGAGAAAATGAAACAGTATTTATGGGCTGACGTTATTAATAATTATGTTTGGCAAGAGAAACAACTTCCTTGCAAATTAGATTTTAAAAATAATTTTGTATCTGAAAATAGTGATGTTTACTTAAAGATAGATGCAAAGTGTGATGAATGTCAGACTAAATTGTTAATAACTGTTGACAA
>JAQFZU010002143.1:0-10475 GCA_034696185.1 Henia vesuviana | reverse complement strand
GGCAGATTAGGCTTATATATTAACTAACGCCATCTATGATTCGAACATTCGTTACAAAAAGCAAAACCGATGCGCTGCCGCATTTGGTGCGTACAACAATCGTAATTATACATTTAAAAATTGTTTCTAATACTATTACATTGCTTTCTCTCGTTTAAATTAATACAAAGTGATAATAATCTTATTAACACAGAATTGCGCATTAAGAGCGTAAAATACAATGTGCGCTTAAAATTAATTTGATTACATTTAAACATTATAATTATTCCGAATAATTATTTTCGTAAATACTAAATGAACATTAATTAATAATAATAATCGAAAATCACAAAATAAATATTAAATACAAATCGAAATAGCAAAATCACAATTGGCGAATAACTCGATAAATTGTCACTTTCCCACACTCTCTCGGTTCGCTGGCCACATGTCGATAGCCGAAGCTATCGCCACGCAGCCATATAACTTTGCTACCAACATCCCAGCTACGTGGGGTGATCGTATGTGCGCTCAGCCACCATGTGTACACTACCGCGCCCATAGCACTACGTCCTGGGCAGCCCCGTTTGTCATGACGATCGAAACAGCCAGATCTGCGCCGTCCATCATAATGACGGTAGGAACAGCCAGGTTTGCATCGCCCATCCTATCGCTAAGACCGGCGGTTGCAGACTGTCTGTTTCTCGTGGCTGAGCCCCCCAGGTTGTGATAATGAACGCGCCCCAGAGATCATGTGATCGGGAGTTCGTACTGCTTTCTAGTGTCAACCGGTCACAAGTTCTCTTCGATCATTGAGCGATCTAAAGATCACTCGGCGATTGGAAAGGGCTTTGTTATAAATACTTAGAAATACAATGTGACGATTCTTACTGCACTGGCGGCTGGACACGGTCCCCAGCGCAACAGATTCATAATAACCGCCACATGTGAATAAATGAGAACAGACGCGTGACCATTTGTGTGTGTAGGCTTTTATTAGAATATTGGCCGCGACGCATCTCAACGTCTCGTTCCCACCTACTCTTTCGGTTTGCCAGCTCCGTGGCGATAGTCGAAGCTATCGCCATGCAGCCATATAACTTTGCTACTTGCATCCCCGCTACGTGGGGTGGCCGTACATGCGTTCAACCGTCATGCCACAACCACCGCGTTCATAGCACGCTGTCCTGAGCAGCCCCGTCCATCATAATGACGGTAGGAACAGCCAGGTTTGCACCGCCCATCCTATCGCTAAGAGAGGCGATTTCAGACTGTCTGTTCCTAGTGGCTGAGCCCCCCAGGTCGTGCACATGGACGCGCCCCAGAGATCTTGTGAATCGGGGGTTGGTACTGCCCTCTAGTGACGACTGGTCACAGCAAATTCACTTTTATTTTATTATTTTAACCTACCTTTTGTTATAAATTACGATGAGCTCGGTATCCGTGTGCTCGGCCATTTGCATTGTCAAAAAACTGGATCTGGTTTTAGGTTTGGATTTTGACAGTGACGTCATGATGCGGGTCCTCAATTCATTTGCTCGGAACTCGTTTCACATTTACCCGCAAGTTTCGAGAATGAAAAAATTGGCATCCTCGATATTTTTTAGATAAGAATAAATTATTCTAACCCATAAATAAAATTTCTATCACTTCGAAAAATTAGGAGAAAATTTACGGGTCCTAAGATCTATTAGTCCATCCTTCCTTGTTGTCTTAAACAATTTTGTCACCATGTGGGGTTAAGGCACTTGTTATGTCATAACTCTCCCTATTGACAATGGATTACGATGATTTTTGTGACGTCGGTACGGTCACTGCTGTAGTAATTGATAATTGAAAATTCGAGAAAAATCACTTTTTTAAACTTTGGATTACGATTGACATCGCCGCTCGCCGTCTCGACCAATTTCAACACTTTTCAACAATTTTTTTGTGGTTTTTACGATGCCACCAGTAAGTTTTGTTGTAATAAAGTCATTTTAAGTGTTTTTGTTTAAAGTTTGGTCAATGTTTGGGGGTTTTTAACTTCCAAACGCCGATCAGCCGACTAAGTGGAAGTGTGACTGCCGTGCTGAGTGCATGACAGTGCTGAGGGTTTCTCTTAATGCTGCCAAGCGCTGGGTCGGTGACCATCACTATTTAAGTCCGCTTAATAAAATCTTCTACCCTGTTTTCTATTAAAAATAAAAAATATAATTTTTACTTTTTAACTGAAAAGTTTATTTCTTGTCAGTGCAATGGACCCATCGGCATTTTTTTTCATTGATAGGCCTATCGTGCTGATAAAAAAGTATTAAAATTTCAAACTTTTAAAAAACTTAGAAAAATACGAATCTGTTATGTTTCTATAATGTAACGCTCGTATTTCGTTGACAATACATTGCCAGATTTTTTTTATCATTGGTAAAATAAATCTAACATTGTTATCAAAACTATGAATAATTAAATTCTCGTGTTTGCTCATTATGATGTCACACGAAAATTCTCTTCACCTACAGTTATATTAATAAATTCTTCTTTTTATTAATTAACTATATACAAATATATAAAGCAATTTTTTCTCTGTTTTATAAATTCACTTATTTTTAATAAAAATTCAATACATAAAGAAGTCCGTGGAATTCTTCATGCATCAGATGTGTGCAATTTCGTCACTGGATGGCGCCGCGATGATTTTTTAACCAAGACCAACTAGTAGCGCTTTTATACCACACATTAGGACTTCGTACAATTTTCAAGCATTTAATAAAGACTTTTTTTATTTATTTTTTTTATCTACTTGACAATTTTCCTTTTTTCTGTCCTTTCTCTACCTGAATAGAATTTTTTTTACTAACAATTGTGAGTGAGTGTAGCGACTGGCCATTGCACTTTGATTAGTAACTATAATTACTTGTAACAAATTGGTTTCTACACTTGAATGATTCTTGGTATTGAGATATTAATTGATATATCGACGGGATGGATTGTTCACATCATTGTAATATATTGCAATTAATTTTTTTTGATTTCTGCATATGTCTTTAATTACAATCTTATTAAATAATTTTTTTGTCTTTTTTCAGAAACATCCTAATCGTTCCCAATTGCGACGACGGGAGGAGGAGTCTAAGGAGGCTCATATGGTGATTTGCGCCATATGTGCCGGCCTCGGGTTTCTGCTCCTGTACCTGACAGAAGGGAACCTGCAATGCAGGAATTGTTTGGAGCTGGGTTGGGTGCCTGCATCCATTCCAACTTCTGCAGCAATTACCCGTCATTACGATCCTCCGGGGGTCCTTCGGGTCAAGGGTGGAACTCCATGTTTCACTCTTACCCGACGATGGACTTGCAGATAAAATCGCTATAACAACAAGGCTTCTTATGGTCGGCTACTAACCCAGCACCTTTCACGGAGGAACAGGCTGCGCGACAGCTGTGGGAACGAAATAAACTCCTGCCGTAGTAGCACTCATTTCAATTTAGATGCACATGGCTTACCGAGCAAAAGCCATAAGATCACCGAGATGGACTTTGGATGGAGCTCTCTATCCAAAGTGCAGCCAGGTTACGATAGCGATTGGCCAATCCCCTCGCGCCATGAGGTCTCAAAACATACCCCGCGATAGGCAACGGATGCACCGCCATCACCAATTCCTTTACCCGACTTCCTGGGACGAGTGAGGGCCATGCAGGCAGAAGAGAGGCGGTTGGGAGCGACGGAGCAGCTAGCTCCCCAGCTCTCGATTAACTCGCTCAATCTGCCGGCAAGACATCACCAGCCCATAGAGGGATGGAGAGCGCAAGTCTCGCAATGAGCGACTTTCGACCCCCTTAGATTATCTTAATGGCAGCAGAGCGGGGAGCGATAACTGCGCTCTCCACTCTCCCGACCGCAACCTCCCTACCTGGTTTTTCCCTATTAGAGACGTGGGAGTTTTTGTTGATTTTTGTGTCTCCAATCCTCTCCATCCCCACGGAAGAGCTGGTCCCACAAATTGTGATTCTGACTCCTCTCACCCAAGTGGAAGAGTGAGAGTTGCTTTCTGCGACTTCCACTCCTCCCACCATAACCCCTCCCACTTTTAGGATGGTTTCACCACCATCGCAGCAAATTCTACCACGAAAGAATTGCTGGGTGCGATGGAGGAGATCATCCTCTCCACTGTTGCAATTGCACCTGTAATTCCTAGCTTGGGGTCTTTCACCATCGGTGGTCGTTCTCCTGATAAGATGTGAGAACGTCTCCGACAATTTTCAACCAGGATTTAGTCCTCAAAGATGGCGTCTTTGTTGTGTTGATGCTGAATCAGCTTATGTAATTTACCTGAGTCCTGTTGTTTCACTCTGCTCCAAAGTCGGATCTCTAGATTCAAAGGTCTTGTAGCGTTTGTTTGTTGAATCAACAGCCATATTAAAAGCAAACATTTAATAAAACTAAAACTAACTACATTTTTAAAACAACTACAAACATGTCCTCTCTTCTCAGGTAAAAGTGTGCAAGTGGAGAAGAAGGTTCCACGAATTTTACATGCGTCTTTATGAAGTCATCACTTCTCCCCCTTAGCCAATCCTAAAACCAGTTATAGTTTTTCCCATCTAATATAGGAGAACCTGGCTGGTTTAATATCTTTATTAATCAACTTGTCACTGTAAAACAAATACAAATAATTAACAGAACGCTATCAAATTAACAATTAATCGAGATATCGATTTGGACTATCGATCCGTCATATCGACTACTCGGAACATCGATATCGGCGCCAATATCGATATTCCTTTCGTCTGAATAAACGGATTTTCCTATTAAAGCCCAATACATCAAATCAGATGAAATTATCTCGAACTACAAGGTCCAATGGACGACCCCAGGTACCATGGAGTCCCCAATTTTCCCTCAGTCGATAATATCGCTTAAATATCGTATAAAATAAATTTTGAATCTCGATTAACGTTTTACATTAATACATAAATGAATTTCTAATAAAATTCCACAAAATATAACAATTTCAATACCAATATGAAACCCAGAATGAACAACAATAATCAAATAATATAAAACAATATATATAACTAATACGAAATTGGTAGAAATAAACACTAATTAAATCATTTACAACCAACAATCTCCCTCTCTTGATTTAGTTCCGAAGGCACTCAAATCAAGAATAGAGTCAATGATTGAATCTTTTCTTTATTTAATCGTTTAGTTAGCAAGTCTGCGTAATTGTTGTCGGTATTAACGTATTTAATCGTAAATAGTTTATCGTTGTATTTTTCTCTTAGAGAAAATAATTTTATATTTAGGTATTTTGTCCGCATATTGTCAAGGCGATTCTTGATGACAAATTTGGCCGCTTGGCAATCGATATGTAACGTGTTGTAATGATTATCGAATCCTAAAACAGATTCGAATTCCGTTAGGAAATGGTTTAACCACGTTAATTCTCTGGCCGTTTCACACGCCGCAATTACTTCCGATTCGAAGGCGCTCTCAGCGACTAGCTTTTGCCTTGACGACCTCCAATCTATGAGGTTCCCGCCGACAAAAACGCAATAACCCAAAAACGAACGTTTCGTGGTTGGGTCTGAACCCCAGGAGGCATCCGTAAATGCTTTTAAATGTAAATGATCCGATTTTGATAAAATTAAACTCTTATCCTTTGTTAATCGGGCGTAATTGAGGACATGTGTTGCAGCGAGCCAGTGTCTTAGGGTCGGTCAAGAGTTAAATTTGGCCCAGAAATTTATTGTGAATTGTAAATCCGGCCTTGTGAAACAAGCCAAGTACAACAAGCACACTATAAGACTTTTATATGGGTACCTTGCACTTACAATTTTGTCATCTTCATTTACCGAACAAAACTTTTATCTAGGTCTATTCCAGTCTTGAACGGTTCATAAACTGGGACGTAATTCACAAACTTAAATTTCTCTGAAATCCGATCGATGTATCCATGTTAAGACAATTTTACCGAGTCTGTCGAAATATCGATATCAATTCCCAAGAAAGTTTTAATTGGGCCTAAACTTGATAAATTGAATTTCGTTTTGAGCTTTAATAATATTTCTTCGATAATTGTATCATCTCGAGCAATCACTAGAATGTCGTCAACGTAGATCATGACCAATGCCGAACTGCCGTATCTGTACACACACGAGGACGAAATAAATGGTTCAAATCCTAAATCTACCATTGCCTGGTCAAGTGTATCATACCAGTTCCTGCCTGCCTGGTGAAGTCTGTATAAACTTCTCGTCAGTTTCCACACGAGATTCTGAGATTTATTTCGTGATTGGTAACCAAGGGGCAGGTTCATGTATAAATTCTCCTTTAGATGTCCATACAGATACGCGCACTTTACATCCAGATGGGCGGTTTTCCATCCTTTCAAAACGACTAAATACAGGAGCAATAAACGGACGAGGATGAAGTTGACAACGGACGCATAGATTAATTCGAAATCTAATCCTGGCTTTCGCTATCAATCGTGCCCGGTGCCTGATTACTTCACTCTCGGAATTCCGTTTGCAAACGAATACCCATCTGGATTTTAAAGTTCTAACTTTTTTCGGCTTCTCAACTTCTTCGAAAACTTCTCGTGTTTCAGCGTTCTTAGTTCATCGTCAATTGCCTCTAGTCATTTAGACTTATCCGGTGCAGCCATCGCATCTTGAAACGTGTTTGGATTGTCGCCTTCAACTGCAAAAGTCTCAATACAGTAATTTTCAAACTTCTCGTTATCTTCATCTGGATCTCTTTCCAGAGTTGAGAAGAAATCAAAATTCTTTGGCTTTGATCGCGTTTCTTCAGCTGATTCGTATTCGGTTGCTGACCCTAATTCTTCATCACCTGGAATATCTTCGATTGGTTCGTCGAGTTCCTCTGATTCGGTGTTTTTCGTTGGGTCCACTAAATCCCACGGTCCTTGGTACCGATTTCTTGAACGAAAATCAATCAATTCTATATGGTATGGGATATTTCTTTCTTGAAAAAACCCAATCACTGAATTCTTCGACTTTAATAACGTTTGTCCATGTTGAAAAACTATGTATATTTTATTCTTGTATGGGCCTGATTTTCGACGACGGACTTCTCTACGCCACGGATTTATTTCTTGTGACTTTGTACTCGAAGTAGCTGAAGAAATACTCGAACCGATTTTACTCATTAAACTTTGAATCATTCCTTGGGGAGTAGTCGCAAAGTACTCTTCTAGTGTTAATTGGTTCGCGGATGACGTCGATGGTTCATCGCTAAGGAAATGATAAACAGGAAGAGGCTGAATGTTTCTTCCTACCCTTCGTTCTTTGTCTATTCGTTGTCGTTCTAATTCGTCGGCTAATCTTGCTTCTTCTCGTTCTTGCTCTTCGGCCAATCGAATTCTTTCACGTTTGTGATGCTCCCGAGTAAATCTCTTAATAAATTTTTGGTTTTCTCTTTCATCTTCCAATGAATCGGTATCTGTTGGATAATAGTATTTATCCTCATCACAACTCGATTTCCCATTTTCATTTTCGTTTGAATGGTCTCTTCGACTTTGCGATCTTGTTTGTCTTCGTTCATCTGTTTCTTTCAGAGAAGAATCTCGATATTGTTGTAGCAATGGCATTTTGTCTTCGTTAAATGTGACACTCATGCTCTCGAAAATTCTGTTCTTGTTCTGTACGAATATCCGGTAGCCTCGAGTTTTCCACGAGTATCCTACCATTATTCCTTGACGAGATACCGGATTAAATTTATTTCTTTGACGTTTCTTGGAGATCAAAATAAATGTCTCACATTCGATTTTCTTTAGGTGTCTTAGCGAGGGATCTCGTCTATAACGTACGGCGAATGGTGAGTTCCATCCGAGTATCTTTATCGAAATTCTATTCTTAATGTGAGTGAACGCTTGAATAATTTCTCTTCATAATCGATTCGGCATGTTCCCTTCTACCATTGTAGCTTGAACCATTTCAGCCGCTGTTCTATTAAAGCGTTCAGCTATTTTGTTTGATTGCGGCGAATAGGCATTTGTGACTTGGTGCACTATTTCCTTTGTTTTAGGAATTCTTCGACTTTATTCGAGCAAAATTCCATGCCCCAGTCGCTTCGCAAATTTAATATCCTATTCCCGGTTTGTCGTTCAAATCTAGCCATGAAATCCTTAATATTGTCTAGAGCTTTACTTTTTAACTTCTGTTTGTAGACAGTAATCTACCGGCTGTGATCGTCTATGCAGCTCAAGAAATATTTGCTGCCTCTCATCGTCTCATCCTTTGAAGGACCCCAAAGGTCGACGTGAATTAGTTCTCCGACTTTGGACAATTGTCTGTGCCCTATACCTCGATGGGGGTGCTTCAACATCTTTGCTTGTGAACAAATTTTGCAAAATTCTGATTTTCGGATATCTCTGGTGACTTCGGTAATTTGGTCTTTATTGATTATTTTTCAAATTAACTCAAAATTTGTATGTCTAAGTCTTTGGTGTCATCGATCAATATTTACACCTTTTCGATTTCTGGACTTCTTGTTGAATTTATTCATCTTTTAATTATTTTCAGAATTTTCTTCACCGCTATTCGAATTACTATGATCCGATTCATCATCGGATATTGCGTTTACACCTCGTCGCAAGCTTTTGGAACGTTTTCTTGATTTGCTTCGTTTGGGCTTGCCCTTTTGATTCTTAGACTTAGATCTATATCTCGACTTTGATCGTTTGTCTTTATTTCGTTTATTCATTCGACCTTTAATGTTTAACAACAAATTACTCTCGTAATCAGCAATTGTGGTTTGGTTAATCAATTTGAAAAATCTCGAATAATGACCCATTTGATTGCAACGAAAACATCTGATATCATTAATACTTTTATTTTTACTGAAATTGACACGATTCGATTTATTTTCAGAATTCTTTTGGACGTTCATCGATTCTTCTCGACGAAAGGGACTTTCCTCATGCTGCAGTCGATCGAACTCTTGATTTAACGCTTCTTGTTAATATTTAATTGTTTATTCTAAATTCATTTATAATGTAATTTATAGAATATTATTTATTTTGTTAATTATTAACTTATTAATATTAATCTATTTTATTAATTGTTATTTAATATGTTTATATTTATATTTAAATAGTAGATATTGTATTATTACTGTATTAACTTATTTAGTTTTTATATTTGTAATATACATTGAATGTAATTTCTTATTTAGATTGATGCTTTATTAGTATATTTATAATATGGAATGGTTTTTAGTATTTAAGTAGTGTTTTTGCTTAATTCCTTCCATAGAGGGAGCTAATGTAAACTTTTCTATATACTGTAAGCTGGGCGTGACTTTTTCACTCCTTGCTGCATCGACTAACATGTGAACACAGGTTCATTCTTATGTAACAGTTTAATTAAGTTTTATTATATTAAATCCAAATCACTTACAATTGCAACTGAATTACTTCATTGAAATACTATTGGGATTTGGCAAAGGATTTATCACACACACTTCTTCCACCTTGGCTGTGGTGAACTCCACATCGGGCCATCTATGTATATGCTGGACAATGTACCGATATTTTTCTTCGAGTTTTGTTATTAAAGGGTAAGCTAAATCTTCGTCGTTATATCCTTTGCCCGCTTTTTCGAGTTCTTTTGCTACTTCTCAAACTCGACTGATCCATATTTTCATTTGTTCCCCGCTTCTCATTTTCAAGTCGCCAAATTCTTCCTTTAGTGCCATTATTCTTGCTCGACTTTTGATGTTATATTTCTTTTCCAAGAAATCCCAAATGGCTTTTGGGTCCTCGAGCTCTTTAATTAAGATTTGATGGTCAACATCCAGCGTTTTGTTTATTTCCGAGGCGGTCTTCATCTTTCGCACTTCATACTCTTGCTTCTCAGAGTAACTGGCTGTTGCAGATGGTGCTGTGAATGTCCTATCGATGTAGCCTCGCAAGCCTTTGCCACCAAGATGCCTTCTCATCTGGTATTCCCATATTCTGTAATTCGGACCGCTCAGTTTCTCAATTCCATTTATTTCTTTGGATGTCGATGCCATTTTTTCACTTAAATTTAATTTCGAGCACTTTTAAACGATTTTCACTATTCAAAACACTGAATACACTTTCGAACACTTCACTAATCACAAATGCTCAATCGAGCTGTGCACACTTATAATTATATTAACAATTAAAATAATTATATAAAAACGCAATACAATTTCAAGGTACTTTTCAAAAATTCGTAAAACACTTAAAATATAGACAATGGAAAACATTTGGTATTAGCACTTAACAATATTTTAAAATATATCAATTAATATTATTTTCTTAATATCTGCAATTGGTATTCTTTGTTCTCGAGTTCTGTGACGTCGTTCAATCCAAGGTCATCTCGTTATCGTTTTTCCAATTCAGTTTGCGTCTCAAATTTCTGGATTTCTTAAATCTTATCTTAAACTTAGAAATCAATCTTAATTATTCTTATACTTTATATTTCGATTTTCTATTTAATTGGAACGATATTTTATTACAGAC
>JAQFZU010002142.1:0-10477 GCA_034696185.1 Henia vesuviana | reverse complement strand
TTCTTGACTTTTCTTGACTTTTCTTGACTTTTCTTGACTTTTCTTGACTTTTCTTGACTTTTCTTGACTTTTCTTGATTTTTTTTGATTTTTTTTGACTTTTCTAGACTTTTCTTGACTTTGACAAATGACTTTGAAATAAAATTAAAATAAAATAAAATGAAATAAAATGAAATAAAATGAAATGTAATGAAATGAAATAAAAAGTAATAAAAAGTAATAAAAAGTAATAAAATAAAATAAACTTCTTAACTTTTCTTGACTTTTCTTAACTTTTCTTAACTTTTCTTGATTTTTCTTGATTTTTCTTGACTTTTCTTGACTTTTTGTGACTTTTTATAATTTTTTGTGACTTTTTGTGATTTTTCTGACTTTTTGTGACTTTTTGTGACTTTTTGTGATTATTTGTAACTTTTTGTGACTTTTCTTGACTTTTCGTGACTTTTCGTGACTTTTTGTAATTTTTTGTTCTTTTTTTAACTTTTTTTGATTTTTTGAAAAACTGGAGTCTGCCGTCAAACGTAAACAACAGCGAACGAAATTTGTGTAGGCAGCACACAGGAAATCGCCGTTCGACTGTCCTTTGAAGGCGAGTAGAGACTTGTTTCTTGTAAGCTGGCGTGCGACAGAACAAGCCGAGAGAGGTCAAGCTAGGCGGCGGTCTTGAGCTAGGCAAAAACAAGAGAAGCAGCCTCGCAGTCGATCACAAAACTGCGGCAGGCAGAAAACAACATTTAAACCGGCTAAATATCACATAAGGAGATGCATATGTTTTAATTTTTTTCTAGAAAGTCTATAAAATAGCTTAAAAAAGTCTTTAAAATAACTTTTTTCTAGAAAGTCTCTAAAATAAATATCTCAGAAAGTCCCTAAAACAGCTCAAAAAGTCCCTAAAATAACTGTTTTTAGAAAGTCCCTAAAATAGCTCTGAAAGTCCCTAAAATAGCTTTTTTTAGAAAGTCTCTAAAATGAGTCTAGAAAGTCCCTAAAACAGCTCAAAAAAATCTCTAAAATAACTGTTTCTAGAAAGTTCCTAAAATAGCTCAGAAAGTCCCTAAAATCAATTTGAAAAGTTCCTAAAACAAGTGAAATTTTTTTTCAAACACTTGTTTTAGGGACTTTTTTTCAATACTAGAACGTTCCTGCAATCATTCTGTAAAGTCCCTAAAACAAGTGTTTAAGAAAAAAAAAGTTGTTTTTGGGACTTTTTAAAATTGCTTAGAAAGCATATAGACATCCGGTATCATTATGTGCGTCATCTTCTTTTAAAGGAGGAGTTCGTTTTAATGTACATACGATCAGAAAGAAATGTGGCTGATATGTTCACTAAGCCATTGTTACGATCGAAACTGGATGAATACTTGCGTTTTGTGTTTTGATTCTTGTACTGTTTTTGTGGTTTGTTTGAGGTTATTGGATGATGTTTTTGCTGTATACTTATATATGGTATTTCTTATATTATGTGTATTTATATTGCTTCTTTGTTACTCAATTATTACGAAGGTTTTTTTAATTGTTATATATCATGAAGTTTTTCCCTTATGAATTATTTTGTTGTATGAGTTTCATGAGATGTGATTCTTGTGTGAAACGAGTAATTTATTTCTTGAGGGTTTTTTTCTTCTTTTTCAATAAACTGAAGAGGTTCTTGGACAGGAGAGGGAGATGTTAGAGTGTGATGTCCAAGAGACACAGTGTTTATTATCAGGCATGTGTAGTATCATTGCAGTTGCAGTGTAATGCCATCTGTTGATGTAATCTAATGTTTTCATTGTCTATTGTTTGGCATTGTAGACTTGTTGTATACGATGCCTGCCATGTTGCTTATTCTGAAGTGACAGCTGTCAGATCACACGTCTGTAACGGCAGATAACAGCAGATAACGGCGGATAACGGCGGATAACGGCGGATAACGGCAGATAACGGCAAATAACGGCGGATAACGGTGGATAACGGCGGATAACGGCGGATAACGGCGGATAACGGCGTGTTGGGGTATGATATTAAAACGTTCCAGGATCGAGACTGGAATCGAGATGAAAAATAATAGGTTTATCTTTTATCGAGTAATTTATGGTTTTGTCAATTTATTTAGAATTATTAATTTATTGTTGAATAACCCTAAAGTGTTTATTTACAAAATGGAATGGTGAATACGAGTGAATAAGTGGATTAACGATTGTAACTACGATTCAAATTTACCGCCATGACCAATTGTAGTCATGTGTTGGAGAGTATCGCTTCAAAATATATTTAGTTGTATTAAGTATATTCATCATTAATTGTTATTTCAAACTCCATGTTTATTGATTTAGTAAATGAATTTAATAATATAACTTTCATTTGTAATAGTGTTTTAATTATTATGTGTTATCGAGATTAATATGTAATAATAATTCTATCAAAAAATATAATTGAACGAAATGGGAAGCTACCATTGGTTCATCGATTTTTGTATTTATACTACATGTAATTATTTTAATATTCACTTGAAATAAACTAATTGTCAAGTCGAGATCATTGTGTAATTTTTTTAAATGAAAAAAAACAAAATACACTTCAAAACCTTAAATTTTATTGGTAAGTTGTTCCGTAATGATTAACAAAACGATACGGACGCGGTAACACCACAAACGAGGCGTGGAGACGAACGGCTCAACATTTGGCGGAATTTTCGGCTAAGCGTTACCAACATTCCCACAAAGGTTATGGGCTCAACTACGCAAAAACTGCGCAGAAATTAAGCAAAGAAAATCACAGGAATTCGGTTGGAAGGAATTCGAAAAGCAGCAAAAATTCAGCCTGTTTTGCAGCCGACCAGGTTTGAAGGAAGAGCCAAATATTAGTGTTCCTGACTCAGGAAAAACGAAAATTGGATTTAAAAACCATTATGGAATATGTGTGTGTGTTAAAAATGTGTTTATGGCCTGTTAACAGTGAGTGAACAGTGTTTAGTGCGTGTTCGAATTTTCCGGATAGTCGAAAGCGAAGCGGACATTGACAACTCGGAATAACGAAAATAAATAAGGTACTGTAATGCCGAATTGAGTGGAGAAAATAGAAAGGAAGTTAGAAATTAACAATTCTCTATCGTTTTGCATGGAAAATAGCCTTGGACTGGCTCGAAATATTTATTAAAACGAACATGTGTAAAACGAAACCAACATGGCGGCCCTGTTAGCAAACAGTATAACGGACGTTTTCACTTAATTCAATTCACGTTTTAGATTATTTCTCAAGAGGAAGAAATATGTGCATGCCCTAATAATTATAATTCGGCATTACCATTACATTTAATATTATTACAAAGTGTTTATTGTTAACGGAAAGATTAATATTTCGATACGTTTTGGAGTTTTTTTTAGTAATTCCTGGATCGTCGGCCCGAAAATACCTGGGTCGTCGGCCCGAAAATACGACACGCTTACAGAAAAACGACTAGGACTGATAATTTTATTTGATATCGACCAAGGATGATTCAACAATCAACTTTAAAGCCATAAAACGATTGCAAGTGTGACCCGTTTAGGTTGTCGATTTATTATTAGCTTAGTGTTGTGTCAGATATTATTTTGGGGGTGCGAAATCCACGTGCATTTCGCAGTTAGTAATTAAGAGTTGTACATATCGCCAGATACGTCTTCCGAATTCGAGTTGACGCCTGGTGATCCACGAAACGACACCCAACAGCTTCCCTTGTGCTTTGGCAATCAAAATGGCGTCTTCAAGAGATACGAAATCAGCTTTATCATTCCCCAAACTCACGGACTTAAATTACGAGACATGGGTCTACGATATAAGAATGTATTTGCTCTCGAAAGACTTGTGGGGGTACGTCGACGGAACGGCACCACAGCTACCCGCTCAAGCAACGTTTCAAGAACGACAAGACGATCGATATAAACGTGGCAGGGCATTAAGCAGCATCACTTTGGCAGTGTCCCAAGACTGTAAATGGTTAATTAGAACCGCAACAACGGCTAAAGAGGTCTGGGACATATTGAAACAGACATATGAACCTAAGGAACTTGCACGAACGTTCCAATTGAAGGAAGAATTTTTGGAGCTACGGATAAAGACATCGGAGAGAATAGAAATTTATTTGGCTTGCGTACAGAACATGGTACGACAACTAGATGAAGCCGGATCCCCGGTCACTGATCCAGAAATCACCCATCAAATATTAAGGGGTTTGTCACCGGAATACGAAGCAACGAAAAACCAAATACTGACTGGTTGGGAAAAAGCTCGTTTGACTGTTCCCAACGTTCGAGAGGCTCTTATCGCCCATGGGTTGCGTCTTCGGACAGAACAAAGAAAAAAGGAAAATAAAAAGGAATTATTTTCGACAGAATTGGATATCCGAAATACAGGGACAAAACCCAAGACGTCGAGTTACCGTAGAGAAACACGAGAGTGTTTCAGGTGCCACAAAACAGAACACCTGATAAAAGACTGCCGAGTCAAATTAGATGAGAAAAGATCGCCACCCGGGAAATCATCAAAATTCAAAAAGCGTAGTAAACCGCCGAAATCTGCTATTTTGACCTACGTAGATGACTTTTTGGTGGAGACGTTAATAACGTCAGAACCCGAAGACGATCGAGAAAAATGGATTTTGGACTCGGGAGCTGGGATCCACGTCTGTAACAAACGCTAATATTTCCACAGCATCAGGAAAGGAAAGGAAATCCGAGTAAATTCGCTAAACGATGTTTGTTATCCATCGGAACTTGGAGAAGTACACATCACCTCAACAATCAACGATAATACATGTATCGTCAAGTTGCACGACGTGTATTATATCGAGGATGCGAAGAGAAACATTATTAGTTACTCAAAAATCGATGACGGCAAAGGTCGCATGATTGCGAAAAACGGATACATCGACGTAAAAGGGACAAGTGGAAAGACAATAATGAGATTTAAGAAATCCCAAGGATTATTTTGGTTAACGGACCAAGAAAAGAGAGAGAACGCACCAAAAGAAATAGACGATGACGTTCAAGCGGTCTAGAAGGTTTCATCCAAAACAGCGAAGAAGCCAAAACAAGAAAAAGAAAAAATCATGAATACCAAAAAGAAGCCATCGGAGGAAAAGTCTTCAACTCGGAAATCTAAAGAAGGGTTCTTAAAAATCTCTAAAGTCGACGTGGATGAAAATACCACTTTATGGCACAATCGATTTGGCCATTTAAGTCATAAAGGGGTCGTCAAAATGGCGAACAAGAAAATAGCAACGGGAATGCCAACGAATTTAAACCTCGATAAACAAATCTGCGAACATTGTCGATTGGCCAAGGCCACAATAATCCGTGGAAGGGCCCTTGAAGAGATAACGACGAAGCGCGTTGGCGAACGTCTTCACATGGACGTTTGGGGGCCTACGCAAACCATATCGAGAACAGGAAATGCCTTTTATTTGGCAAGCGTCGACGATTTTTCGAGATGGATCGACGTAATACCAATTTCGAATAAAGGAGAAGTTGCAGAAAATGTGAAGAATTTGATACGTCGATACGAAACAAGTACGGGGCTACCAGTGAAGAACATTCGAACGGACAATGGGTCCGAATTTGTAAATCGAGAAATGGAGGAATTTACAAGGCATTAGACACGAAAAAACAAATCCGTACTCACCCGACCAGAACGGAGTGGCCGAGCGTTTAAACCGTTACGTATTGGAAGCGGTACGCACGATTATAGGACATTCCGGGTTACCCAAAAATTTATGGGATGAATTGGCGGTTTCATATTCTCATGTCAAGAATCGATTCTCAAACAGGATATTAAAATAGAAGACTTTTTACAAGATACGTTTTGGGAACAAACCGGATGTTAGAATTTTACGGATCCTCGGCTCGGTTTGCTATGTAACAATCCCTAAACAAGTCAGGGGTGGAAAATTAGAAAACACAGCAATGAAAGGAATCGTCGTGGGATATGCGAAGTCATCCAAAGGGTACCAAGTGTGGTTGCCAGACAAAAACAAAGTCATAGAATCTGCCCACATTAAGATAGATGAAACAAAGACATATAAACATTTTTCAACGATCAGGGAATCGACTGAACAAGATGATTTAACTGATCAAGAAGAAATGTTTGATGGCGACGATGAGACAGATTCCGATTCCGAAACCGAAAAACGCCGGCAACCAAGAACGATGAGAAGCCCACGTCCAAGTTCACTAGTGACTCCACGAACAAGTCCACAACGGACACCTCTCGGAAGTCCCCCAAGAAGTCCGCAAATAGCCGGAGCGATGGGTATTCGAACCATTAAGGACCAAAGGCCTTACTCCAAAGAATCTCAAGAATCGTCTTAGTATCGACGTGCAACACTGATAAGGGCAAGTCCGAGAAAAGGAAGATATATAATTGTTTTCAAATACCACGGATTACGATTTCGCTCGTCAATAGAAGTCCAGGAATATTGCGAAGAAAATAAGATTCCATATATTCTACATCGATTGGATTTTTTCAGCAGAAACGGGTACACCGGACCCTGGAAACTGGATAACAAAGAAGAATCTGGCGAAGAAGAAGAGATCTTCGAAGATGTTGAAATGCCGCGAAGTGCCGATTTTGATGATGAAGAGCCGGTTAGATGTCCATCAGAAGATGTTATAGACGTCGAGGTACACTCCGTCTCGATCGACGACCCAACCTCTTATCAACAAGCCATCGCACAACCAGATTCAAAAGACTGGAAAAAGGCTATCCAAGATGAAATTCAAACGATGACAGATCGAAAGGTGTTTCAAACAGTCACGAGGCCAACAAAGACCAAGATTCTAAAATCAAGATGGGTCTTTGCCCGAAAACGCAACAAAGAAGGGAAAACAATATGCCACCGTGCACGCCTAGTCGCATGCGGCTATTCGCAGAGATTGGAAATAGACTACAATGAAATATACACACTAGTAGTCAATCTTGTGGTAATCTGTATTCTTCTGTTGTTCCTAATCGTATTCAAAGGATGGCTGTCGATGCACATCGACATAAAATGTGCATATTTGTATGCAAGTTTAAACGACGTGACGTATATGGAAATACCAGAAGGAATAGAGAAGCCTACAAATTCAGTATAGAAACTAGAAAAGGCAATTTATGGTCTGCACCAGGCCGGGAGGCTCTGGTACCAACAATTGAACCGTGACATCTTGGATATTGGTTTTACGCCACTGAAGTTAACCCGATGTGTTTACCATAGGGAATGGTCGACGGTATTACTTGTATACGTCGACGATATAATCATATTATCGAAGAACAAAGAGACGTTACAAGAAACGATTCGTCAACTAGAAAATAAATTCGACTTAAAACAACTGGGCACCGTATCCACATTCCTAGGCATAAAAATCGTAAGACATGGAAGAAATTTAAAATTGTCACAGAAGGAATACATTGAACAATTATTTCATAAGTATTGCCGACAAAAACCAATCACAAGGAAGGAACCTATTAGTGTCGGAATGGACCTTCGGAAATTTGAGAAACACAACGATATGCCAGAGGATGAGTTGGACACGAAGAAATTCCCAATACGCGCGATAATAGGCGCGATGCTTTATATAGGGCAAAACACAAGACCTGACGTTTTGTTTACGATAAACTTATTAGCCCAATGGGTGAATAAACCGAATATACATGTGTGGAATTCGGCGATTCATCTCCTCCAGTTTTTATATTCCACAAGAGATTTGGAATTTATCTTCGGCATGAACAGGACCCGATACTACATGGACTTAGTGACGCTTCTTTGGCCTCCTGTATTCAATCCCGCCAATCATATTCGGGATTTATAATATTTTTAGGACAATCACCGATTAGTTGGCAGGCAATAAGGCAGAGAATGATCGTTCTCAATACTAAAGACGCCGAACTATTAGGCGCAATAGAAGCGATTAAGGAGTACGAATGGCTTCACGAGATAATCAAAGAATGTCATCCGGTTCAAGAAATCATAAAAAACCGATTTATGCTTTTACTCGACAATGAACCGGCAATATTCAACGTCAAAAATCAGGTCGAAAACTTGAAAAATAAATTCCAGGATCTGCGTGTCTATTACTTTAGAGAACGCTACGGTTGGAATTTATTCGACGTAAGCTACATCAGCACGAAACGAAACGTCGCCGACATATTCACGAAGAGACTACCGAGAGAACGTTTAAATATATTAACGAAGTTTCTCACTGATCACGAGGATAATGAGAAACGGGGGGAGATGTTGGGGTATGATATTAAAACGTTCCAGGATCGAGACTGGAATCGAGATGAAAAATAATAGGTTTATCTTTCATCGAGTAATTTATGGTTTTGTCAATTTATTTGGAATTATTAATTTATTGTTGAATAACCCTAAAGTGTTTATTTACAAAATGGAATGGTGAATACGAGTGAATAAGTGGATTAACGATTGTAACTACGATTCAAATTTACCGCCATGACCAATTGTAGTCATGTGTTGGAGAGTATCGCTTCAAAATATATTTAGTTGTATTAAGTATATTCATCATTAATTGTTATTTCAAACTCCATGTTTATTGATTTAGTAAATGAATTTAATAATATAACTTTCATTTGTAATAGTGTTTTAATTATTATGTGTTATCGAGATTAATATGTAATAATAATTCTATTGGAAAATATAATTGAACAAAATGGGAAGCTACCATTGGTTCATCGATTTTTTATTTATACTACATGTAATTATTTTAATATTCACTTGAAATAAACTAATTGTCAAGTCGAGATCATGGTGTAATTTTTTTAAATGAAAAAAACGAAATACACTTCAAAACCTTAAATTTTATTGGTAAGTCGTTCCGTAATGATTAACAAAACGATACGGACGCGGTAACACCACAAACGAGGCGTGAAGACGAACGGCTCAACATTTGGCGGAATTTTCGACTAAGCGTTACCAACATTCCCACACGGCGGATAACAACGGATAACGGCGAATAACGGCAGATAACGGCGGATAACAGCGAGCAAGGGCGAGCAAGGGCGAGCAAGGGCGAGCAAGGGCGAATAAGGGCGAGCAACTGCAAGCAAAGGCGAGCAAGGGCGAGCAAGGGCGAGCAAGGGTGAGCAAGGGCAAGCAAGTGCCAGCAACGGCCAGCAAGGGCCAGCAAGGTCCAGCAATGGCCAGCAAGGGCCAGCAAGGGCCAGCAAGGGCCAGCAAGGGCCAGCAAGGGCCAGCAAGGGCCAGCAAGGGCCAGCAAAAGCCAACAAGGGCCAGCATGGGCCAGCAAAGGCCAGCAAGGGCCAGCAAGGGCCAGCAAGGGCCAGCAAGGGCCAGCAAAAGCCAACAAGAGCCAGCATGGGCCAGCAAAGGCCAGCAAGGGCAAGCAAGAGCCAGCAAGAGCCAGCAAGAGCCACCAAGGGCCAGCAAGGGCCAGCAAAGGCCAGCAAAGGCCAGCAAGGGCCAGCAAGGGCCAGCAAGGACCAGCAAGAGCCAGCAAAGGCCAGCAAGGGCCAGCAAAAGCCAGCAAAAGTCAGCAAAGGCCAGCAAAGGCCAGCAAAGGCCAGCAGATAATCACCAATAATCACCAATAATCACCAATAATCACTAATTCTCACGAATAATCACGAATAATCACGAATAATCACAAATAATCACAATTAATCATGAATAATCAATCACCAATAATCACCAATAATAACCAATAATCACCAATAATCATCAATAATCACCAATAATCACCAATAATAACCAATAATCACCAATAATCATCAATAATCACCAATAATCACCAATAATCACCAATAATTACCAATAATTTTTCTTGACTTTTCTTAACTTTTTGTAACTTTTTGTGACTTTTTGTGATTTTTTGTGACTTTTTATGATTTTTTGTGACTTTTTGTGATTTTTTGTGACTTTTGAGACTTTTCACAATTTTTCATAACTTTTCGTGACTTTTTGTAACTTTTCGTGACTTTTCGTGACTTTTCATGACTTAGAGACTTTTTGTTCCTTTTTTAACTTTTCTTGATTTTTCATGACTTTTCTTGACTTTTCTTGACTCTCAAGAAAAGTCAAGAAAAGTTATAAAAGTCAAGAAAAATCAAGAAAAGTCAAGAAAAGTTAAAAAAGGAACAAAAGTCTTTAAAAGTCATGAAAAGTCACGAAATGTCACGAAAAGTTACGAAAAGTCACGAAAAGTCATGAAAAGTTGCGGAAAGTAACAAAAGTCATAAAAAGTTGCGGAAAGTAACAAAAGTCACAAAAAATCACAAAAGTCACAAAAGTCACAAAAAGTCACAAAAAGTTACAAAAAATCACAAAAAGTCACAAAAAGTAAAAAAAAATTATTGATGATTATTGGTGATTATTAGTGATTATTGGTGGTTATTTTTGATTATTGGTGATTATTGGTGATTATTGGTAATTATTGGTGATTATTGGTGATTATTGGTGATTATTGGTGATTATTGGTGATTATTGGTGATTATTGGTGATTATT
>JAQFZU010002141.1:0-10478 GCA_034696185.1 Henia vesuviana | reverse complement strand
TCCGAGCACCAGACGCGCGTTTAGCTTGTGTTTTCCCACCCCCTTCCCTCTTGAAAGAAAAAAAACACCAAATGTTTTTCAAATGGAAAAAAGCACAATTTATTTACAGGTTTAAGAAAAAAATACAAAAAATGTAAAAATATATATAAAAATATAAAAAATAAAATAAAATATACATATATACATAATATTTTCAAGATGTTTTCATCCCGTGAAAAAAAAATTAGTAAAATCAGTAAAAAAAATTTTTAAAAAAATGATTGCACAAAAAATGCTTACATTGTGGCGGAGGCAGTGGCATCCCGTGGACGGTGAGCATCTGTTGCAGGTTGTGCAACTGTTGGACCGCATACCCAAGGCGGTCAATAAGATTTGCGTTTTGTTAACGCAAATGCAAAATGACCGCACTTTGGTGGTCCACCAACTGTTGCAACCCCTGCAACCGCCCCAACTTGATCGTCACGTACTCCCAAGGTGTGTCCACCTGTTGAGGCGTTGACAATCGAGACGACGACGACGCCGACGAGAACGTAGCGCCCAGCATCGCATACGTTGGTCCCGCGTGAGATGGTCCCGCGTGTGACGGCTCTGCACACGATGACGATGTCGTTGACGGAGGCTGCGGTGAAGGCTGCGGCGTTGGTGTATGGGTCGTAGGGAACAACCGCGACGCATCCGACCACTCTCCCACCACCGATGAACGCGACGCCAGCTCGACAGTCGAGGGTAAAGTTGGAGTGGGCGGAGAGGGATAATTCGGTGAATGAGGTGAGTAAGACACCTCCTCATCAGAAGATGGCAAGGAATAAAAATTGAAATGAGACGAATTGGATTCGTCCAGACTCACATCATCCACTGAAACCGCCCCTTCCATCTACTCGTTGAGAACATACATCGCTGCCGCATCGTCCTCATCCTCCGGCAGCTCGGGGTTAACATCTTCCACCCCGTCCTCCACTAGTTCGACGCCGTCAAGCTCGCCTGCGTCTTCCATCGCCACGTCGTCGTCGTTGATGGGCTGAGAGTTGTCCTCCACCCACGGCTCTGGCAGCTCCCAAAAGTCGGCTTCGACCGCAGGTGGAAGTAACTCCAGGTGTTCCAGTTCCTTCTCAGCCTTGTACTCGACGACCTCCCCAGCCTCGGACGGATGAACACCCATCGGTGGTGGCAACATTTTAACTGACCAAGTTTCGTGGGGAGAAAAAAAAATCCAAAAACAAAATTCGAAACTGTCAAAAACGTAAACCTACAATGTTTACGTTTGTGTTCCCACCTCCCATCAAGGGCCTCTGACAGCTTCAAAACAATTACAAAATGTTTTCAATGAGAAAAAAAAAGTTTAAAAAACTTTATTGTTTTTGTGTTTTCCCATCTGCATTTTAAATGTTTTTCAAAAAAATTTTGTGAGAGTTTAACAATTGGGATATTTTACACTTTAGCACACGCGCGTAAATTAAACAAGCGCATTACATCAAAGCATTCTCCTACTCCTTCCCTCCAAAGTAGCGCGCTTGACCGCAAAGTCCATTTGCTCCTTCCCTCCCTTTCTTTTGAAAAAGTCAACAAAAAAAGTTTAAGACACGACCGTATAACTAAAACAAAAAAATTTTATAAAACCCATCCAAAGTAAAAAAAAAAACAAAAAACACATTTCACGAGAAAAAAAAATTAAAATATTTTTATTTTCTAATTTTACAAATTTAAAAAAAAAAAAATTTTTTTATCATCCGATGTTTTCCCACTCCAGTCGTGCGGATGCTATAGCATTTTCCATCGATTTGATGAAAGACAGGTGCAAATTTCTCACCAACAACACCTCATCAGGTCCCAATGGTCCAATGTCTGCATGGGCTCTCGCCTGCACGATACCGCGCTTTATGGCGTGCATCATGCATCATACCCCATGATGAGCGCGATACTCGATGTATGACGTCAGCAATCGTACATTGGTTGCGTACACCTCTTTCATCTCGTCCTTGGTGTAATCCCACGTACATCCCTCGCCGTAGAAAAAATCCCCAATTTGTTCTATCACGTTGAGGCTATTTAGTTTGTTTTATCGATGGGCAATATCACGCACACCTGCCATTTGTGGGTACACGAAAGTAGTACTTTTCCGTCCGACGATTCGAATTCTTGATTCGAATCACCTCTGCATCCAATTGGCTTTGACTTTTCCACTCAGCCATACCTTTGACAAAGCTGAAAGTGAAAGGTTTGAAAAAACCCATCCAAACCGCTGGGTCTTAATTAGTCTTTATTCTAATTTCTCCCCGACCCACAAACCCCAAAAATTTTATTTAGCGATTGAATTAAACATGTTTTCCTTAATTGTTCAAAGAGTGGTGAGGGGTAGTTTGCAAAGATCGTGAGTGACAGCCAGCAAACACGTGTAGTCGCTCAACCCTTTTGCTCCAGCCTCCACTGACCCACATCCAATTGGTGAAGGCGAAAGGGAGCAAAGACGAATGAGAATAAAGAATAGGGGTCATGACAACAACACTGGTTCCCAGGGTCGAGTAAATAAACACGTGTAACAGATTAACTTTTGATCTGTCCTACAATTTTTTACACGTGAACAAAAATAAAGTAAACCAATGCAAAGCATTTGAAAAGAAAAACCCCATCCGAGTAACAACTCGATATACCATGTCCCATCCACTAGCAAACATCAACATATCTGCAAACGGTGTCAACAACACCGGTGGGGGAATAGTAGAAGACGCACCAACCACAGCTCAAATAATCATGCAACGCTTGGAGTTTCAATCTGCGTTGATCCAAACGCAGCTCTTAATGATATTGAAGAAACGCAATAATCTAATCCAAAAAGACCAAAAAATCTCGGAATTGCAAAACGAGCTTCAACGGTCCAATCTCAACATCAAAACTCAAAAAGACGTTATTGACGTTTTGAAACCGGAAAATGTCATCTTAAAAGATGTCATCAAGGAATCTGAACAGGTTGAAAAACCCCACTTATTTTAATTTTTTTCAGTTTGCCACTTGAAACAAGCTTCTTTAATTAATTTTTTTGTTTGTTTTCAGGAAATACGCAGTTTGAGAGAAATCAACCAACCATGTGCCAAAAGAAAAAAAACCGTTAAATAATTTCTATATTTTCTGTAAGAAAATCCTGTAATGTTTTGTTTGTATGGTTTTGAAAAAAATGAATAAAAAAAACTTGAAATTGAAATTTGATAAATTGTATTAATCTTTGTTTATTTCCAAACTTTATGCAAAAGCCTCTTGATTCAAAGGAAAAAAAATAAATTAAAATAAAAACAAAATAAATTTAAAAGCGTGAACGTAATAAAAAAACTAAACAAACAAACAAACAAACAAAGTCAAAAGTTCAAAGTTTTGAAAGCGCGTGTCACAATCAAAATTAATTTATTTTTGTTTTGTCTGACTTTCCCCATTTCCCCATTATGCACACGTGCGCTTCCAACAATTGTTTTCTCCACGTGTATAAAAATATGTCCTTTAACCCGTCTTGTTTGCTAAAGTGGACTGAGGTTTCAATTAACCCTTTTTTCCTTTTTTGTTTCCCTCCGCGCACGCTCGCATCCGTCCTCGTTTCAAAAAAAAATTTAATTTGCATTTTTTTGGTTTTCTCGTGCGCCATTATCAAGTCCCCCTGCGAACTCGATCCAACGGACAGACAGACACAGAGTCAACCAATCGCTCAATCAAAAACCATGTGCGAACAGTCCGATGAACCATCAACATCATCCGCTCAACCAAAATCGAAAAAAAGAAAAATGGAGCTGAACAACGAGGCGATAATATGGCAAAATCCTGGTGCACCGAGACAAGGTTTGAAATTGGATTATGGCATCATTTTCACCAAAGCAAAGGCCGATTTGCTCTTCTCCAAGTTGGAACGCCAAGTCGATTATTACACGGGCGTTTTAAACACCTTGGTGATACTTGGCAACCGAATTCAAATCCCGAGCGCCAAGTGGCCCACGGAGACATGGGTCTCAGCTACTCGTTCTCGGGGTACACAATCCCCACCAAGACGTGGACGCTGTTGCTGTCACACATCAGAGACGTGGTCAACCACCTGACTGGAGAAAACTTCAACTTTGTGTTGATCAATCGCTATGCGAACAAAAACTCGAGCATCGGGGAACATCGCGATAACGAGGTTGATCTCGAGCCAAACAGTCCGATAGCCTCCATCTCCCTCGGCGCCGAGCGCAAGTTTGCGTTTAAGCATCTCGCCATCAAAAAGCCTTCTCTCGCCCACAACTACACGCTGGTTCCGAGATCTTTTGACATGGTGTTGGAACACGGGTTGTTGCTACTCATGAAGCCGCCCACAAACAAGTTTTGATATCACTCTTTGCTAAAACAAAGTCAGGATTGCGGTCTCAGAATCAACCTGACTTTTTGAGTCATGAAAACTCGAAATTAAAAACAAAAAAAGTTTTGTAATCTTTGTTTAAAAGTTTATAAAATTCGAATAAAAAAAATTTTTTTTTGTAAAAACTTTGAAATTTTTCTTTTTGATGGGAGCGCGCATTGAATAGGGACGCTATGACGTCACAGGGGGTTCCCACGTGTTCGATGACGTCACCAATCGATCGGGCATAGTCGACAACCCCCCCCCTCGAAGGTCGTTTGCGATGACGTAGTGATGACGCGTACGCAAGGACACGCGAAACGTGTTATAGGGAGAAGCCCACATTCCCTTAAAAAAGTCGGAATACGGAGCGCGCTTTTGCCATGCCGTGATCTGTCCACACGCTCCCGCCCGACGATAGAGCGCAAAGTCCCATCGAAAAAAAAACTTTTTTCTGTTTTCAAACCTAGTTGGGAATCATCCAAATGGAAAAATACGTGCTTTCGACCATCTGGTTTTTGAAGAAAAAAAATTTTTTTGACGGGAGCACGCATCGACCGATGCCGCGCACGCCTCGCACGCTCCCGCCCGACGATGAAACAATATCCCATCGAAAAAAAAAATTTTTTTTTTCCGATTTGTTTTTTCCGTAGAGACAAGCCGATCAGGGAAAAAAAAGAGAAACGAGTGATTCCAAGTGTTTTTTTCAAAAAAATTTTTTCAAAAATTTTCTTCAAAGTTTTCTTTAAAAAAAGTTTAAATTATGTGTATCCTTTTACAAAAATTCCAATACAGCGGTAATGTGTTTCTTTCATTCTCGACCTGCACCTTTTAATTGACAGGTCAAGTTAATATTTCAGTTTTGTTTTTTTTCCCAATCTGATAAACAAATTATTATGTTTCCAGCTTTTAGGCACACACAAAATCAGATTTCTCATTATTCGAAGCAAAAAATGGCTGATGCGAACACTGCATTGTTGCAAGCGTTAATTAACTTTTTCGAAGCTCAACAAGTGGCAATAGCCAGCATCCTACAAATTCTCAAAAGGCAGTAAGTAAAAAAAAAACATTTTCTGTTTTCCACTTGTTAGATTTTTTAATGCAAATTCTTTAATTTTTCTAGATTGATTTGGCAGAAAGAGCCAGCCACTCCCTCCGTCATGTCCGAAGCGATGCGATCACCACCACCACCACCAACACCACCGGCATGGGCTGCAGCAACAGCGGCAGCGTCAGCGGCAGTAGCTGCGGCAGCAGCAACTACGCACCAACCACCTCCGCCAAGGCCATTGCCTCCACCCAAGCTGCCTGGAATGTCATCTTTAATTAACTCGTTTGAAAGAACGGGAGGCAGACTGAGCGTCCCGGCTTCGGGGAGGCTTTCGATGAACCGCATACGGTATCTCGAAGGAAACTTGAATTTCCCCAATTCACTAAAGTGAAAAAAATTATATAACTTGTAAAAAGAAACATATATAAAAATTGTAATAATTTAGTTAAGTTTTAATAAAATCTTGTATTGTTTTTAATTTTTCTGAATTTTTTTTGTCTCAGCTGCATCAATAGTTTTCAAAGCGCAAAAAATAAGAAAACACACAAAAAAATCCACAAAATTTACATTTTAGTATTTTATTTCTGTTGTAGAAAGATACAAAAAAACAAAAACCAGCTTTATTCTTTGTCTAGAACAAACTTAACATAATCCTCTTCAGTTGTCCCTGCAGTCGGTAAGAAAGGTGTATCCCCTGTTGTTTCTACCTCCGAAAAAAGCCGATTGTCCGTCGTGTAAAAAGCAGTCTTTTTTTTGGTTGTTTTTGTTAATGTAGTTTGAGTTGTTGAAATGGTAGATTCGTTAACGACAGATGAAATTGTAGAATTGTTAAAAGTAGTTGAAATTGTAGAAGTGTTAAAAGTAGATGAAATTGTCGAATTGTTAAAGGTAGACGAAAAGTTAGTAAATGCTAAAACTTCTCGTGTTTCTACTTTGCAGCTTTCGTGGCATGCTAAAAGGAATACAAATAAAAAAAGCATAAAGTTAACAAGTCTTTAACATCGAATGTTCTACACTTACATTTAGTCGTAGTCATCACAACCAAAACTATATTAAGGCTGAGCGACAGAAATAAAGTTATTCTTACGAGAAATCGTGTATAAATACATTTATCTTCCTTCTATTTTAGAAAAAAAACCCAAAACGAAAAAAAGTAACCAAACAAATTAAACCCAAGCTTAGAATTCGAAAAAAAAGTTGAAAAAAAATTTTCACCATTAATTTTGTTAGAGTCGCACCCAGCTTGCGAGACCTAACGTGTCTCCCCTCGACTTTGCTTTTCTTCCTCTCCAATCTTCTGGCGCGTGCAGATAACAACTCCTGAAAACGTTCTTCATCCAGAACGTGAATCTGTGAAGTTGATCTTTCTTGTCTTTCCCTGAACGAAACCATTTCAATGTTTTCTCCTCCCTCTGCCATTTTTTTGCAAGATGGAAATATGAAAATGTATTGTATAAAAATGTATATCAAATAGACTTTGATTTTTTTTGTTTTGACTCTGTCAAAAAAATCATAAACAAAATTTTTTCAAGTTTAAGTTGAATAAAAATAAAAAAAAAATGTATGCTTTAGGAAAACTATAAAAGTTTAATTTATTTCTAGTTTTGTGGTTTTTTTTCAGAATGACAACAAAACTTGTCATTTTTTCCAAAAAAAATTTTTTTTAGTGTTTTCATGTATTCCAAGTTGATCAATCCTTTAGAATGATTAAATCTATCCAAAAAAATTTAAAAAACGTTCGAAAAACGATAAAGAGCGATGAAAAACAACTTAGGTCATAGGTTGCGCCATAGGGTGAAGCCCACCTCCCCTTAAAAAAGTCGGCGTACGGAGCGCGGTTTTCCCATGCTGCGTTCGGTCCACACGCTCCCGCCCGTCGATGACACAAAGTCCCATGAAAAAAAAAATTTCTTTTTTCCCACCTAGTTGGCAAGAATCCCAACGTGAAAAAACGTGCTCTCAACTATCTGTTTTTTTTTTTTAAAAAAAAATTTTTTTTGGATGGGAGGCACGCATTGATCGATGCCGTGCGCGCCTCGCACGCTCCTGCCTGACGATGTGCGACAAAGTCCCGTCCAAAAAAAATTTTTTTCTTTTTTTCTTGATTGACTTGTCTTATGTTTAAATCCAACCAAAAACAGTTAAAAAATGTTTGAAAAACTACGAAAACGATGAAAATCAACTTAAAACGATCGAAGACGAATATTTGGCACGCGCGTCATTGCTTAAATCGAAAACCATAGTAAAAATCACCGTTTATGACGTCATTCGCGATTTTAACTATGGCAATGTCAAACACAATCGCGCGTGTCATAATTTGTGCGATTTGCATGCGCTGTAGCACATTCTGCGTTGTCACAACGCATGCAAATTTGATGTGTGGCGTCAGCCAATCAAATTGCGCCATTTTACTTGTCTGCCAAATTCGAGTAAAAGTGTGTTTACAACCCCGAACACCAGCCAAAAACGTACAAAACATGAGCCAAAACGAGCAGTAAGTACTGTAAATACAATATAGTAACGATTTTTAATGTTTTCCCCAACTGTCACGTAGAATTTCGCTACACGTTTTCGGCTGGCGAAGCGCCAATGACGGTCCGTTGTCGTCGACGTCATCCTTGTCCGAGGGGATAAAGTAAGCAAAAACGTTCTTTTGTTTACCTTTTTTTCGGGTTTAAAATGTTTAATTGATGCGTTTTTATCGATTTCAGCGATGAAACGCCTTTCTCTCGAGCGCCCTTTACCCCAAGTTCAAGTTTGTAAGTGTTTTTTTCAAATTTTTTCCAATGATTTTCAAATTAATGGTTTTTTAATTTTTTTTTCAATTTGAGCTCGCAACGACAACGCGCGCTCGAGGTGGAGAACCTCACTCGGAGGTATAAAAAATTCGATTATTTATTTTTTGCGACTTTCTTTAAAAAAAATTGAAATAATTCTTTAAATTTTTTTTAGATTTTCAGAAATCAACTTATCGAGCAGCTCCGAGGAGGAGGAGCTCCACAACGCGCCGCCACAAATCAACTCGAGGTGCGGTCGAGAATAAAAAAATAAACAATCAAATTGAATTTGGTGCAATTAATTAATTTTCGATTTTTTTTGTTTTTGATTTACAGCATTTTCACCATCGAGTGTCCAAGTGGGGGACCAAAAGGGTGAACATAATAATAATTTCAAACGATATAAAAATTTTTTTAATCGACATTTTTCTTTTGTTTGCAGATGTTTGTGGAGAAACAGAAGGCGAATATTCGCCTTCTGCTACATTTTCACTTTGGTCACTCCTTTTGCCCTCATTCTATCTGTCATCAAATTACGTAAGGGTTTGAAAAAATAATAATAAATATTTTTTATTTCGAATTTCTTTAATTTCAAATTGATTTAAATTCTAGTTGCGTCACCAACATCACTTGGGATTGCCCCCCCGAACCCAATAACCGATACGACGTCGACGGAGGGTGCAACGACGAGTCCACCCACCTTCACCACCCTCGAACATAAAACTGTCTCAACGCTTTTATGAAAAAACGAAAATTTTTAAACGTTTTTGTTTCTCGTGTTTTAGACGAGATTGTGACAATAGAGCCGATGCCAACGACCAACGCGCGTCAACCTCAGGAGGACGTTACGGCTTCCAACGTCCCCCCGAGTAAGCATAACCATAATAATTTCAAAAAATTTTTAAAAAACCAAAAATTTTTTTTTTTATTTTTCGCAGCTTCTACGGAATCTACTACCAGTACGAAAATTATTTCAACAAACTATAAAAATCCAGATAATTAATATTTCTTTTCCCGTAGTGTACGACGCAGAATTTGAAAAATTCAAAAAGAAATTTCAAATCAAAGTTGGGCCAAATTGGAAGAAGCAATTTGGCCAAAAATCAACAACAATCAGCAATTAATTTAATTTTTTTATTGTTTTTATTTTTTTTCTGTTTTTTTGTTACATGTTTTTTTAATTTTTTTATGTTTTTTTTTTCGAAAAATGCAATAAATAAGATTTTTATTGTGATTGTTGTCTGTTCCTTTCCTCGCTGGTTGTTCAATTTCCATTCGATTTTTTTTCTTCATTTGCCTGAAAGAAAAAAAAATGATAAAGCTAATTAAAAAGTCAGATAAAAAAATCCAAAAAAATTAAAACACTCTCATACCTGAATATCTACAAACCGGAAAATTTCTCTTAGTCAGGTACCACCGCCTCAAACACTCCACGTGAAAGCTGTGAGCGCACAGCATTGTGGCAATGGAGTCCCTGACCCCCATACCCTCGATGCACACGGCGCACGTTTCCTCACTCCTTTTGCTCACAACTCCACGCGTGATGTTTTCAAACTCGTTTTTTGCGAGTTCCAAGTTTGAGAGCTCCACTCTCAACCATTCGTTTTGTATCAATTCCTGTCGGAGCACAATCATCACGTGAACCAGTTTTTGGTATGTGGCTTCAGTATGGTTTGTGTTGTTGTTGTTCATGTTTTTCTTTGGAGTGTCAACGAGATTGGTTTCGACCCTTCTTTTCTTCGATGAGAAACTCAAACTGAATGAAATAAAGTGGGTGAATCGAAACGAGCACACACACGCGCGCGCGCTTTTAACCCTTTCCCCCCCCCTCGGGCGATGGAAAAAAAATGCAAATAAAAATTTGATCCATTTTCCTCAAGTGAGGATTCTATTGGTGAGATTAATCTCGTGTCGATTACATTATGCGCGCGCGCGCGCTTTTCCTCGACCCCATTTCTTCAACCCCCCGAGGGCACGATATTGAGCGCACCACGGTCCTAAAGACCAATCAGACCTCACTTTCGAGGTCACGTTATGTGGATCAATCGTTTTTTTTGAAATTTCGAAATAATGGCGTCCGCATTTGCTCAAGAAGAAAAATCATCTTTCGCGTTTACCAAACTTAATGGACAAAATTACGAGTCGTGGAGATGGGATCTCCGGATGTATTTAAGGTCAAAGGATCTCGAGGATTTTATTAAAGATGAGGTACCGCCACCCGTGGATACGGCACCGGAAGAAGAAAAGAAATCGCATCGCATTAGAAGTGCAAAGTCGTTAACTGCAATTTATTTATCGC
>JAQFZU010002140.1:0-10480 GCA_034696185.1 Henia vesuviana | reverse complement strand
GAAATTTGTTAAAATGTCAAAATTGTTAAAAATCCATTAAATCAATTATCAATTTGAATTTTGACCCTTTAAAAACCAATCACTTACCTTTGATCTCATCATTTCCATTTCCAAATTATAAATTGAAAAAATTCACATTGAATTTGTCCTAAAAATTCAATGGAATTTTCACAGGATTATTTGATCGTTACAACTCAACAACTCGCACCAAACCAACTGAAAAGACTCGGTTGGATCGGTCCAAGTTGAGTTGATCAGTCGAGGGGTGCTGAGGGGTCACGAAAAAAAGTTACAAATGGCTGCTCAATAACATTTTCTATCCAATGAGTTTTTAATATAATTTTCAATGGCGAAGTCAGACAGGCCGAGTCTAGCGACTGTCTGACTCTAAAAAAAAAAAAAAAAAATGGAAAAAATTCCATTTTATAAAATAATTAATTTCGAAATGAAATTTAATAAAATGAATTTTGTGAAAAAAATTTTTTTTTTGGTTAAATAATTTTTTTCCAACTTGAACTAAAGTCAACAAAGTGTAAAAGGCCTCACCTGTCCATACCATACATGCCCTCGAACTGTGGTATGCATACAAAAAAAAATTGCAGTTGTTTATAGTTCGACTTAGTGTTTTCAGTGCCCAACAGCGAATTCATCATTAGTTAAAAAAAAATTATTTTCAACCCGACCAAATCGGCCATTCCATTTCCTATTGTTCGGCCTCTTTTCATTAGTATTTAATACGCGCATCCCACAATCATCGAATTAAACCTTTAAAAAAAAATAAAAAAATGTAAATAATTTTTTTTTAAATAATATTTTCATGCATAAAATTTAATATTAAAATAATTTTTTAAAAAAATATTTTTTTACAGTTCAATGTTCTCGGAATTTCACTCCATTGATTTAAATAACACAAAAGTGAATTGAAGCACTAAAAATTTATTGCTTTTTTTACCCGGATGTGAATAACCGGAAATTTAAAAAAAAAATTTAAATTAAAACAAAATTTAATTTTTAAAAATTAATATTTACAACCAGCGCCACCTCTCGTCGTAATCAATGATCGATCATAACCGAATCCAACGATTGTCGCATAATCATATTCAAATTAGTGATATATTGAGCTAAAGGATCCTTTTTTTCAATTAATTCAACTACTTGCATATATAATGGGTTCATTTCATCCATTAAATTACCCTAAAAATTAAAAAAAAAAATTTTAAAAAAATTTTAAAAAAATTAAAAATTCAAATTTCAACAAAATTTACATTTAAAGTTAATTTGCATAATCCTGGTAAAGTACGTCTGCATTGTAATTTATGTTGATACATAATAGCATTGTATAAAGCCTGTAATCCGCGAAAGCCTATTTTATTCCCTAAAATTAAAAAAAAAAATTAAAAAAATATAAAATTCACTAAAAGATGGCGCTCGACTCGCTAAATTCAGGTTAATCAAATAGAAATTTCCCAATAGAAAATATCCTTTGTTGGGGATTAAAGTCATTTTGTTGAGAAGAATCGATTCAGGTGTTTTGTCGATTATTAAAGTGCCGCAACAATCGATTTCAGTCATTAATTTCGAATCGCAAATCATTTCCCTGCATTTTACGTCATCGTAAGTAGTTTTCACCGACCATTCTTTATGAAACGATAACTAAAAATATTTTTTTTTAATTAAATTCAATTTTAAATTATTTTTTATGTATTAAAAATTACCAATCGCGTGTAACGTTGTTTCTCTTCCGCCATTTGCATTTCCAATGTTTTAATTTCGGCTTTTCTTTGAGACGATAAAAAATGTTTGTGTTGAGTATTCATTTTATCGTATTTCAATGTCGAATCGTAACTTATTTTATCGAAAATGTGAATTCGTCGAGTTCGAATTTCCTTTTGAGTCGCTTTTGATAAACTCAGCATCTGAAAAAAGCGGGAAAAATTATTTGAATTTAAAAGCTCAAATCTCATTGGTCGACGCGTCAGCCAATCACAGCGCGAGTTTAAATTTTAAAATAAAAACGGTTTTAAATATTTAAAATTTACATTTGCAAATGCTTCAGCTCCTTTATTTCCTATTAAATTACCAGCGAGGGATAAACTCACTAATGAACAATTCAAACGTAGTGCCTTTTAATAAAATAAAATTATTAATTTCATTATTTAAAAAAAAAAAGATTTACCGTCGCTAAACGTTCGGCGCCATCGTCGGATATTTGATTGTTATTTAAATTCAATTTAACCAAATTACGGCCTAAATTATTAGCTATTAATTCAACACCTTTGTCAGTTATACTGCAAAATCGAAAGGAAACTTCACGAAGACTGAAAAATTAAAATAAAAATTATTTTTCTCATTTTAAATTTTAAAAAAAAAATATTTTACTTACTCCAACGGTTTGTTTAATAAAAGAAAATAATTTTCAACATCTGGAATAGGGTTATTATCGAATGCTAATATTCTATTTGAATATTTTATAAGTTAATTTAAATTTAAATTAAATTTTCAAAACCAACTTTAAATTCGGGATCATCGCCAGCCATTTTATTAACGATTCCATCGAAGTTGCTGTTATTCCAACTGAAAATAATCTTTAAAATTAAATTAATATTAAATTAATTTTATATTTTATATAATTACTTGATTTTTGTTAATATTTGTAGATGAATGCAACTTTTCATTAACACTTTAAACATCCTTTCGTCGATTTTCCAATCTGGAATCGGGTCGAATTAGTGACGTCATAAAATGTGATATTTTCTATACCTTTGATTAACATTTGGGTCACGCTATCACCCACTTCTGGTAATTCCAATTCGATGTATAATTTAGCAGAAATTGCTACTTCTTCTGGTTCTTCAATTAATGCTAAGTTAATTAAAAATAAATTCTTATTAAAAATATCGATTAAAATCATTTTCTTTTTAAAATACAAATTTTAGAACTGGCGGTCAAAGATGGCGGCGACGCGATCGTCATTTCGCTAAAGGTTTTCGGTAATTGTTTGGAAACGAAAAAAATCTCGTTCGGAAGCGATTCACGATGCGGTAGAAGTTTAATTTCGATTTGAACACCGATTTTCTGCTGTTTACACATATCCATAAAAGACCTGTAAAAATCACCGACCGCGACTTGCGGCGGCGCTTGAAAAAAATCCGTTAAAATTAAAAAAAAAAAATTCGAAATTTAAAAAAAAATAAATTTAATCGATTTAAAAACACTTACGAATACAATCTTTACTTTCCATTCCAAATAATCAACATAAAAATATCATATTTTCAATTTAGGCTTCCTTTTCTTAATTCTTTTAACGCATTTCTCGCTCGTGACGTCACAATTCAATCCTGGCGCACATTCGAATAATCGGGGAACTTTGGAAATCGGATCACAGGTGGCGCCTTCGTCTATGGGAAATTAACATGGGATTTTTATTAAAAAAAATTAATTTAAATAAAATTCAAAAAACTCACTTAAAAACTTCAAACACGATTTACAACACCCACAAAAACTAGCATCGCGACTTAAACGTCCATTTTCGCAATTTTTCGGCTTCCGACACGAAATTGGAGCGCAAATATTAGCCGGACAATCGTACAACACCTTAAACCGAACCGAATCCGATGACGTCATCAAATGTGATAAATAAATTATAATAAAAAAATAAAATTTCGCCATATGAAACTGAAAAAATATTTTTTTTTAAATTCAATGGGATTAACCTTAACCCTCTCCTCACCTGGCTGTGGTTTGGATTAAAAAGAAAGGGTTGTTAAAGTCGTAGGGGATTTTATACGACCATCGGTCATTCAAGTAAAGTGGGCGTGAACAAAACTCATTTGACTATTTTTACTGGGTCAAAGTAATCGGTTTAATCGCAATTAACAACAGGTGCGAAAGTTTTAACCAACAAATACACTTATTTTAATACATAAAAAATTAGAATTTCGCTTAGTTGTGGGATTCCTGCAAATGTTTAATTATTATCGGTATAAATAGATGCTGGGAGACGAAGCTGTCGTTTTGAGCGGTTAAAAGCACAAATGATGACGTCGTTGTATTTCGTCGTGTTTTCGCTAGTCGTCGCTGGGGGTCGCTAATTTTTATTTTAAATTTTAAATTATTTTAATTTAAAAATTGAATTTTATATTTTAATAGTTTCGGCGAGTATTTGTACTGATCGAAGAGATCGTCCGGTGAAACGAGGCGAATTCAAACCGGTCTGCGACGAAGACGGGTCTTACGCGGCGAGACAATGCCAAAATGCGCGGTAAATTTAAAAAAATATTTAAATTAATTTTAAAAATTATTAATTTTTTTTATTTAAATTTTAGATGTTTTTGCGTCGATAAATTCGGTGAACGGATTTCGGATTTGTTTTCTATCGGAAGAGCATGGGAAACCGAATGCAGTATTGTTTAATTAGCTATTTTAGTGATTGTTGTTAATTTATAGTTTTATCTAGAATGCGCTCGAGAGAAGCACGAGTTAGAATCGAATGGGTTGCTGGGTAAAAGAGTGAAGTGTGACGAAATTGGGAACTACGAGATGCGTCAATGTCTCGGTTCGGTTTGTTTCTGCGTCGATCCACTAAGTGGTCATGCATTCAGGAAAACCGTACCCATTAATGACCAAAACGCAGGATTGTATTGTTAACAATTATTTATGTATGAAATAACATGTTTGAAATAAACGTTGCTGTATTCTATCATACTTTTCGTAATACGTTGCAATCACAATGTTATATGCACATTATAACAGTCACATTGTAACACTCACATAGCTGCAATCACGATGCGATATTTTACTTTATTTTTGGTTACAATACATACATTGCAATATCGCACATTTTCATATTAAAAATTCTACAGATAAAAATCAAAAAATATTTCTACTTTAACTTACTTTTCTTGGTATACTTACACGTGATAAGAATTTCTTGGTAGACACGCTATACACCATATCAAATGTCACGTTAAGAACTAGGAATATGTAACCAATAAACTTATGTCAATAAGTATATAAAATTTAAGGTCACCAACAGCAAGAAAAACTTGTTCTTAAGAATCAAGCACATTCTCCTGGTCTTAAAGTGAATATAAGTGTGGTTTATAAGGTTCCAGGAACACTATTGACTATCAGAATTTCTTTCAAAGTTGCTACTTGCAAGTTACAATGTTGGTTCCCTATTTTGTTCTTTTATTGGTGATTGTTGCAGGTTAAAGAGTTTTATTTTTTAATTTACTTCATTTAGTTCACATTTCTACTATTGTTATAGTGTCTACAAGTCCTTGTCAAGAAGAGCGAGAAAAAGCATTAGAAGAAAAGAAAAATAATGATGGTGTGTATATTCCACAATGTGATTGGGAGGGCTATTACGCACCTAAACAATGCAACGGATCGATGTAATAAATAGCAATCAAAAGTATTGGCAGGAGTAAATGAAGTCACACTTGAAAGTGAGATGATTCCATCACAATAGTTTTGGGAAATTTTAACGTTGGGCGACGTTTTATTAGTTCCAACATTTGCCGTGACATGCGAGCGTGTCGCCACTTGAGCCAATATGACTGAATCAGTAAACTTACTAATGAGTAGTTCATTTGCTTCTGTTATTAGTATTAATCCTTGTGTTATTAAAAATTATCATCTCGAATTATCAGGTGTTCCTGCGTTGATAATTTGGGAAACTCTCTTACGGCATCTTTCCACGTCGATCTGTCCAATTGCGGTACGTATCTCGATCCGTTGGTCGTTTGTTTTATTCATTTATCTTGTTTATCATAAACAGAAAATAATCTTTTAAAATTTATTTATTTATTTAGACTGCTTTCGTGAAAGAGAAGATCTGAAAGCGAAGCAAATTGTCGGTATAACTTTGAATTGCGATGAAAACGGCAATTACGGTAGTCGTCAATGCATCGACGATGTCTGTTTCTGCGTCGATCCGAGAACTAAGCAACCGCTGAGCGAGGCGGTACCTATTGCAGATCAAAATCAATTGGATTGTTAAAAAATTATAATTTGATTTTAAAAATAAAAATTAATTACAAAACATTTACGACCATCGGTCATTCAAAGTAAAGTGGGCGTGAACAAAACTCATTTAACTATTTTTACTGGGTCAAAGTAATCGTTTTAATCGCACTTAACAACAGGTGCGAAAGTTTAAGCAACAAATACACTTATTTTAATACAAAAAATTATGAATTTCGCTTAGTCGTGGGATTCCTGCAAATGTTTAATTATTATCGGTATAAATAGATGCTGAGAGACGAAGCTGTCGTTTTGAGCGGTTAAAAGCACAAATGATGACGTCGATGTATTTCGTCGTGTTGTCGCTAGTCGTCGCTGGAGGTCGCTAATTTTTATTTTAAATTTTAAATTATTTTAATTTAAAAATTGAATTTTATATTTTAATAGTTTCGGCGATTATTTGTACGGATCGAAGAGATCGTCCGGTGAAACGAGGCGAATTCAAACCGGTCTGCGACGAAGACGGGTCTTACGCGGCGAGGCAATGTAAAAATGCGCGGTAAATTTAAAAAAAAAATTAAATTAATTTTTAAAATTATTAATTTTTTTTATTTAAATTTTAGATGTTTTTGCGTCGATAAATTCGGCGAACGAATTTCGGATTTGTTTTCTATCGGAAGAGCATTGGAAACCGAATGCAGTATTGTTTAATTAGCTATTTTGGTGATTGTTGTTAATTTATAGTTTTATTTAGAATGCGCTCGAGAGAAACACGAGTTAGAATCGAATGGGTTGCTGGGTAAAAGAGTGAAGTGTGACGAAATTGGGAACTACGAAATGCGTCAATGTCTCGGTTCGGTCTGTTTCTGCGTCGATCCACTAGATGGCAAACGAGCTAGCAAAACTGTACCCATCAATGACCCGCATCCATCATTGTATTGTTAACAATTATTTATGTATGAAACAACATAAATTTTGTAAAATGAATATTTCTGGGCATTCTCGACTCCTTTTTTTTAATGATTGTTCATATTAAAAATTGTACAGATAAAAATAAAAAAATTGTTGACTTAATCATTTCTACTGATATACTTGTGTCCCAACATTTTTCAGTGAACTTGGCTGTCATACACCATATCAAAATTCATATTAAGACTAGGAGTATGTAACCAATGATCTGTGACTAATGAAAAACTTAGAAAAATATGTAAAAATATGTAAAAATATTCCATAGTGCATACATAGTGCATACATTTTAACCGTATGTCAATAAGTATATAAAATTTAAGATCACCAACAGCAACAAAGACTTTGCAAATGGCACTATCAGTTAGAAATAATCGAGCAAATCCTCCTGGTCTTAAAGTAGGTCGGGATTCGGGATGTAGGTGTGGTTTATAACACCATTGAGTATTTGAATTTCTTTCAAATCAACCAGTCATGATGTTGGGTCGCTATTTTGTTCTATTATTGGTGATTGTTGCAGGTTTAAAGAGTTTTATTTTTGTAATTTACTTCATTTAATTCACATTTCTTCATTTTTATAGTGTCTGCAAGTCCACCTTGTCAAGAAAAAAGAGATAAAGCATTAGACAGAAGGAAAAATCAGCTGGTGGTTGGTGGATACATTCCACAATGTGATGAAAATGGCTATTATGCACCTAAACAATGTAAAAGATCGAGGTAATTAGCATTCATAGAGTCCTTTAGTGTGATGATTTGCATCTTTATAATCCTAAAAACAAAAATCTTCAATTAAAATGGACTTTTCACATCAGATGTTCCTGCGTAGATCGTGCGGGAAAGTCTCTAACGACATCTTTCCACATCTCTCGGTCGAAAGACACCGATTGCAGTACGTATGTTCCAATGGTCACATTGAACCATTTGCTTTATTCGTTTAACCTGTTTATCATAAACAAAAAATAATCTTTAAAAATTGTTTTTCAAAAACAAAATAAACATGAAAAACAGATGGCTGAATGCAGCTAGTGTTTGTATTCTTTTATTAATTTTATTTGTTTTGTTTAGATTGTGTTCGTGAACAAGAGGATCTGCAAACAAACCACATTGTCGGTATAACGTTGAATTGTGACGATATTGGCAATTACGGTAGACGTCAATGCATCGGCGATGTCTGTTTCTGCGTTGATCCAAGAACTAAGCAACCACTGGGCAAACCAGTGCCTGTTTCAAATGAAAATCAATTGGATTGTTAGAAAAATTAAAATTTCACTTAAAAATAAATTATTGTTGGATTGTCAATCAAACATAAAATTGCTGAACAAACTTTGATTAAACTTAATTACTTTTATCAATAATTATTATATGAGAAATGAACAACTGTTGAAATTGTAAGCAATAAATTATCACTGACTAAACCTACAAATACATGGGATAAACACAAATTTATCACTTTTAAAGTGAATTAAACACGATGTCGATTCATTACTTCGTTCTTCTGGCATTGGTCATTGCAGGTTAAATATTCATAAATTTTTCTTTCTTTGTGCTAATTGCATGTATCCTAGTGGCTGCAAGTTCACCGTGCATCGATCAAGTAGGCAGTGTTGTGGGTATGGCCGGTAGACATCTTCCACGATGCGATGAAGATGGATACTACGCTGCCAAACAATGTCAAGAAGCAAGGTAAGTCATAGAAAAGCCTATTTTTTAGGCTTTTTATGTACCTAATACTGTAGCCCTTTTTTAGTCATTTGAGAAGGTCTAATATAATAATTGGTAATTTCGTTACCAGATGTTTCTGCGTGGATAAACTTGGAAATCGTCTTACGGACTTGTTCCACGTCGCCAGATACGGAGATACCGATTGCAGTGTGTATTCATTGCTTTATTTATATCCTATAAAAATATGAAATGTTTCTTAGAATGTGCTCGCGAAAAGAGTAATCTGAACCACATGATTGGTCGAATACTGTCTTGCGACGAAATTGGAAACTACAGTCCACATCAATGTACTGGTTCTGCCTGTTACTGCGTTGACCCAAAAGGAGGAAAACAATTGACTGCTACTGTGCATATTTCGAAAATAAATGAATTGAATTGTTAAATGTACATAAATTAAAGTAAATAAATTTGAAATTGATTGACAACAATGTTAAAATATTACTTCACATGTTTAAAATCCACACAGTAAATAATAACAATACAATTGTTGATGTGTTCATTGGAGTTAACTTAATCTATCACTGTGTTCTTAACCTATTTTAAGACTTTTAAAGTATATCTAATATTTGGGGTGTGACTTTTTATAATGGTCATATAAGAAGCTAATGTATAATATAGTTTATAATGTTAATAAATCAATTTGCTTATAACAGAAAACATTGGTTTGGCATTTATCTGCAGAATCTGTAGAAAAACTGCAGAATCAGCCAAATTCTTGCAGAATTTCTACAGAAATTTCAAATATTTTACAGAAAATCTTCAAATAAGGTCCCGTCCTCAACATTTGATGAGAAAAATTGTCTCCCATTTAATATTTTAAACTTATTTTTAACAGGAAAAGTTACAAAACTACAGCAATATGAAATTTGCTAATAATTACTTAATATACTAACACAGGAACACATTAGTCATTTCAATGGCAATTCAATACAATTTTTAAAAACTTTTTCCTTATTTACAGTAACAAAACTTTCCTCATGCATTAATAATTTAAATAATCCACATTTTTTCACTATAACATGGCCCTTGTGCAAAAGTTCCAGAAAAAAAGCTTCATAGCAACAAAATGCTAAACAACCAATCGAAGAATAACCATTAAAAAAATGGTGAATTAGTCATAAAAATACTAATAGTAAATATAAAATAAAATTTTGTCGAATAAACTGAATTGCTTCAAGCGACATTTATTACAGATATTACACAATACATGAATAAATATTGAATCACAAGCGATAAATTATCAGTCACTTATCAGTATAAATACACCTCCAACAGTATAACTCAACACTTTCAGTGAATTATACAAGTCCTTACAATGTCTCTCCATTGCTTTCTTCTTTTGTCGGTGATAGTTGCAGGTTAAAAATTCTTATTTTCAATTTAATTTATTTTTAATAAATTTTATTGATTTTATAGCTTCTGCAACTTGTACTAACGACCGCCAAGATGCATTAGACCACATTAACATGAACGCAGGAGTTCTTGGCGTTCACGTTCCAGTTTGCGACGAGGAAGGAAATTATGCACCCAGACAATGCGAAGAAGCGAGGTAAGATTAAATCCTATGCATTTAATGTTAATTAAACTCTGGTTAGTTTTTGTGTATTTATTTATAAATTTTGTTATCAGGTGTTATTGCGTTGGTAAACTTGGAAATTCCCTTACTGACTTGTTCCATGTTGGCCAAGCCAAAGACACCGATTGTAGTATGTGTTAATCGCATTATTTTGTATTTCTGTATTAAGGTTTTATTTATGTATTTAGAATGTGCTCGCAAGAAGAGTGATTTGAGTTCCGGTATCGGTTTAACAATAAAATGTGACGA
>JAQFZU010002139.1:0-10483 GCA_034696185.1 Henia vesuviana | reverse complement strand
AAAAAAAATATGCCCAGGATATATCGATGTAATGATTCCCTAATATTGGTTATGTCATTAGCTTCGCAGAAACTCACTTTTACCGTGTATAAAGAGAAAGCAAAATTATCAAATTCCCATCTTTTTTAAACAATACTTTATTGCATATTTGTGACTGTATTTGACTAAATTACATATTTATAAACATATGAAATCAAGTTTCCAAACAAATATCGGCAATATATAATACATTTAAAAAAAGAGAAGTAATGAGAAATTTTAATAAAACTAATTCTAAGTCGTTCGTTGAAAGTTGAAAAATTAAATTATCCGCCAATATTTTCGATTCTTCTTTTGCAATGTTGCATCCATCTGATTGCGATAAAATATCGTCAAATTGATCTTGTTGTCTTAAAATTAAACTAAGAAAATATTTATAAGGACTTTCAAAATATCCTATTTTTTACATGCGAATTGTACCGTGAGAACATTTTAAAATTAAAATTATTAAAGATTTAATTTTGTCAATAAATTATAAATAATATCCACATAAAGTAACAATAAATTCTATAGTAAATTAAATTACTTTAGTAATAAATTTTAAAACTTAAATTTTAAGCTAAAAATGGAAAAATTTTAATCGAAGATTAAAAAATCGCATGTAATTAAACAAAAATACCAATAACAATTAAAGCCAAGTTTTATAATTTACTTGAATATTGCGATTTAATCAGCACCACAGCAATCATACCCCACAAATGACCAGCGAAGCAGCCAAAGGCCTCTAGTATACCATAAAAACTATCACTTGGCATTCCATATGAATCTTATATAATATTCGAAATTAATAACAAACTGTTTTAGGTCCATGCATGGTAAAAATAATAATTAATATCTGTTATTATAACTCAGCTAATTTTGCCTATAAAACATAGTAGACTACAGTAATAACTTATTCTATATTTTATCTCTTCATTGCATTAAATACTTTAATACTTCAATACTTCAACTGTAATCTAAAGCAGACAAATTCCAAGAACTATATTTTTTTATTCTTGAAAATGTGCTACTTTTAAACTGTTGTTAAAGTTGAGCTAAAAATGGAATGCATCACTTACTTTTACTAAACAACTTCATCGCACTGTACCCTGGCACACAACGGATGCCCTGAACTCAACTTTGGCATGATGAAGAGCTTGAAAATAGGAACATTTATAACTTTCATCACTATTTTTACATATTCAACGTGCTACTTGTCAACTAAAGAAAAACATTTCACAATTGGTAAATTTAAAATTTCGTATATTTCATAACTTTAACAATTCTAAGTGATGACAGATTTAAAGTTAAAAAATTAAAGTTAAGTAAATATACAAATATATTTCGTCTAACATTTACAAGTATTCTACAAAAGGAGTTTTAAAGTCTGACAGTAAATTAATGTAGGCGCAGTTTTTGAAAATGAAGAAGTGGAAACCCTAGAATCAGCACTTCGACATGCCATTGAGCGCAATAACATTGAACCCTGGTTTCGACCTCGAACTAGATTATTATGGGAATCTGCAAGCATCCTAAATGGCGATAGCTTTTCTGCTTATAAACGAGGTTATAAAATTATTAATTCATTATCAATCACATAATCTCAATATTTTATTGTACTATTTTGTAGTTTGCCATTTTTTGAAACAAGGAGTAGATGCTATTTTGGGTCCAACAATTCCATCAGCTTCGTGGCAAGTGCAATCAGCATGCAGTAATCTCCAAATTCCACATATAGGCTTACACGAAGATTTTCGACTGCACAAAAATGAGTCAGGCGTTAATATTTATCCCGCTCCAACTGCCATTGCGCAAGCTGTAGCAGCTGTTGTTAGTAGTTGGGAATGGTTCGAATCATTTACAATTGTATACGAAAGTCAAGATGGTAACATTGAAAGAGATAAATTCAATTATTAAAATTAATCATTAAAAATTAATACTTTTTTTGATTTCAAGCTTTGCTAAGAATTCAGGAACTGTTAAAACTAAAAAATAAACACATTCAAATTTATCACTTGGAGAAGGGAAGTGATCCCAGTTTTTTATTAAAGAAGATTATGACTGACAAAACCTTTCGAATTGTTATTGATGCCGAAATTTCTACCATAAAAATTCTTTTTACTCGGGTAAGAGATAAAATAAATCTCGTATTACTACAGCCTACTATGATTTAATTTACTTGCATACATTCCAGTTGAAAGCTTTAGGCATGTTGACGGACCATTACGACTACATCATCATAAATTACGTAAGTTGAAAAAATCACACTCGTTTAATATTTGTGAAAAGTGAGTTTATTTCAAAATTATTAGGATTTCCATACGCTCGATTTAACGGACTTTCGTGATGCAGTTATAAACATTACAGGATTTCAAATAATAGATCCAACCATAGAAAATTATCGAGATATTTTGAATAGATGGCGCCTACGTTCGCAGGATAATGATATAATGACTAGAGTTCTTCATGCCCCAGAGCAGTCAATAACAGTAAGTTTCAATTACACTTTAATTCGCACTAACAAATAATTATATCAACATTAGACAAAAGCAGCACTTGTATACGATTCTGTTTTATTGTACGCATCTGCAGTGTCAATGTTTGATATCAAAGACCTCAATAAGAATCCATCGACTTGTGAATTTCAAGGTTTGCCTAGCAAAAAAATATGGAGATTTCTCAATGGTATTAGAAGAGTATGTCTGGCCGTAATTTTTCTCTCGTGAAATATTAAATCAATTTTTTTAATTGCAGTTAAACGTTACGGGTTTAACTGGACCAGTTTTTTTTAATAGAGAAGGAATCAGATCTAGTTTAAACATTCATGTCATTAAAAATATAGACAATGGACTGTTACGAGTAATTTCAAGCTTCATAATCCAAATTGAAAATTTCATACAATTGTATTATGAAATAGATAAACACATGGAATGCTGAAAGTGGTCTTTTCCTGGCTCTTGATCCTGACGAGTTACGAAAAAAACTTGAAGCGTCTATTCTTCAGAAAAGGGTACTAATAGTCACTTCTATTCTTGTGAGTAAATCTGTATTCAATGTACAAAAATGACATTTTTAAAACGTTTTATATCTTTTTTTAAGAATCCTCCTCTTCTAATGAAAAAAAAAAGTACCAATGGAGAAGTTGAATATGAAGGCTACGTTGTTGACTTAATTGATAAAATACACGAGTTATATCCAGCTTTAAATTTCACGCTGCGACCTGTGATTGATGAAAAATACGGAGATAACAAAACTGGAAAATGGAATGGAATGGTTGGCGAGTTAATGGAGAGAGTATGCAATATTTAATAATGGAAAATATCTTGTATTATTTTTATTGCAAAACTTTAATGATAAGATTGTTACAGAAAGCTGATTTGGCAATAGCTGATTTAGCTATTACAAGAGAAAGGCAGGAAGCCGTTGACTTTACAATTCCTTTTATGCATCTGGGGATCGGCATTTTATATAAAAAAGCGCCACTAAAGCCTGCTAAATTATTCTCTTTCTTAAATCCTTTTTCCGAAGATGTTTGGATTTATATGGCAACAGCAGCTTTAGGAGTTAGCTTAACACTATTCTTTTTAGCGAGGTAGAAAAATGTAAAATAAAAGAATACAGCAATACTTATTATTTATTTTCTATGCAGAATAAGCCCTTATGAATGGAACAATCCTCATCCATGCAACAGTGAGCCAGAAGAATTAGAAAATAATTTTAATCTCATGAATTCCTTGTGGTTTGTTATCGGATCCTTAATGCAACAAGGATGTGATTTCCTACCTAAGTGAGTGAGTTTATTATTCGTGGAAATATTAAATTTCAATGATGTTAATAATTTTAGAGCTGTATCAACACGAATTGTAGCTGGCATATTGTGGGCTGTTAATTTAATTCTTGTAGCAACCTACACAGCAACTTTGGCTGCATTCATAACTTCCGACAGGATGACTCAAGGCATAAAAACAGTATCTGAATTAGCGGCTCAAACGACAGTGAAATATGGTTGTCTTCAAGGTGGAGCAACATTCAATTTTTTCAATGTACTTTAATACAATTTTCAATCTTCAAATATGCAGCAGCGTATAATTACGTATGTCCATTTATATTTTAACTAGAAGTCAAAAACACCAGTTTACAAGACAATGTTCCGTTTCATGGAATCGGCAGACCCGAGTGTATATGTAAATACGAATGGGGATGGGATTTCACGAGTTCTTAATGGTGATTACGCATTTTTCATGGAAAATGTTTTCATCGAATATCAAACAGAACGAAATTGTCAATTGATATCAATAGGAGAACCATTGGATAATAAAGGATATGGCATTGCCTTGACTAAAGGTAATCTTTTCATGTACTTATATAACAAAATTTATGTATTCATTATATGCCCAGGATCTCAATATTTTCCGTTTATGAACCAAGCTGTGCTCCAATTGCAAGATAATACTGTTTTGACATTTCTGAAAAAGCGTTGGTGGCAAGAGAGAGGACTCGAAGAGCCATGTCCATCAGAACCTTCGCAAATTGATAAGGATAAAATGAATATCAAAGATCTTGGTGGTATTTTTGTAGTAGTTACAGTAGGAACCCTATTTGCTTGTTTTATTGGAGTTATAGAATTTATATGGTTTACGTATAAAAACGTTCGAGAAAATAGGGTAATTCATTTATAAAAATACTAAAAAGAACGAAAGTAGCAATTATCTTTTTTCTTAATCTTTACAGCCTCCAATGTGGAAAGCCATTATCAATCAACTTAAGTTTGCTATGTGGGGAGATAATACTAAACCTATTGATAAGTCGGAATCGGATAGTGGTTTAGCAATGAAAAGTTATTCGAGTGCCTTTTTTGGTCGAGATCCTCTCATTTAAAAAAATTTCAGGAAAAAATTACAAATTTACATATTGTCCAAACTTACAGTTTTGTTTCCTTTTTGTACTAATATTTTTGTGTTTAATTCTAATTTTTAAAATTGTTTATCTTATACTTTTATTACATTTTGTAATTTTTATATTCTGCACAAATAATAATAACTTATTGCCAATTCGATTATTTTGCTTTTAAAAAATGAAAATGCCTACCTTGTACAGCTTATTGTATTAATGAACTCGAATCCTAAACTTTGCATTCTTTTTAAATTGCTACTACAAATTGTCTCGTAATTTTTTTAAATTTCAAGCACATAACTAAAAAGTATATTTTCGAATGAAAACATTGATAGCTATCTGCTTAAATATTCGTTGCATGCCAAAAAAAATTATAAACGTTCACAACAGCACATGCGCATATTTATACTTCTAATCTTAAACGATTGATGTGCTGTTGGACTGTTTTTGCATATTTATCTATATAAAAAGCTCATCAAAAAAAACCTTGAAATGCATTTGCATTCCGCTAACTATTTACGGAAGTAATAAATACCAACAAATGAGAGTTGAACTAAAATACAACTTCACACACGATCAAAGACATTTGTTTTGTACAAGAATTGCCGTTTATTACATTTGGTTTTTTGCACTTTGTAATAACAACATTTAAATAAATGTAAGAGACATTTTTTTTGTTTTTATAAAATTTTAAATTTATTATTATTATAATTCCTCTTAATGAGTTGCGAGATGTTTTATGAGCTACTTTTAGCTTATGCGAAAGATGAGCTAAAATTGGAAACAGGTGGAGGTTATGTTGCATAGCTCGGCTGCAGCTGGCAAAGAACTGTCTCACAGAGCAAATCACATTTGGCAGAATGAAGCGTTTAGTAATACAACTGTGTCTAACTTTCATCGTGCTCCTATCTTATGCTTCTGGCTACGCAACAAAAGAGAAACATTTCACAATTGGTAATCTTAACACTTAAAAAAAATTCATATTAGTGTTAAATTTATTATCAGATTTAAACGTCTAAAAAAAATTTACTATTTCATTATCATGCAAATTTTTCATAAATTTCTTTAGGAGCAATTTTCGAAGATTCTGAAGATTCAGAAAATTTAGAAGGAGCGCTAAGACATGCGGTTGAACGTGTCAACATTGAATCGTGGTTTAAACCTCGCACTCGACTTCTTTGGGAATCAGCAAGTATTGCCGATGGAGACAGTTTTTCTGCTTACAAGCGAAGTGAGAGCAAACACAATCCTATCAAATCAAGAAAATAATATTTGTAAATTTTGCAGCCTGTCACTTACTAAGAAATGGAGTCAATGCTATTTTGGGTCCAATGTCAAGAGAACCATCTTGGTACATAGAATCTACATGCACTGCGCTTCAAATCCCTCACATTGGTTTACACGAAGAGTGTCGTCGCCACGTTAATGAATCAGGAGTGAATATTTATCCCGCGCCAACTGCTATTGCACAAGCCGTTGCAGCTTTAGTTAAAAGTTGGGAATGGTTTGATTCGTTTACAATTTTGTACGAAAATCAAGATGGTAAAAGAAAATTAATATTAAAACAATATCATCAATTGTACTTAAATCGTTTTGTATGTTTTCTAGCCTTAATACGAGTTCAAGAATTACTGAAACTTCAGAAAAAACACGTTCAAATATATCGTTTGGAACGTGGAGAAGATCCGAGTCCATTATTGAAAAAAATTATGAAGCTGAAAGTAAATCGATTCGTTATTGATGCTGAACTCGATACTATAACATCACTATTCAATTCCGTAAAATATGAAAATTCTAATTAGAGTAGAAATTCGCTTTTAAGATTCGTGTTAAACAATTTTTTGACTGTAGTTGGAATCATTGGGCATGTTGACTGATTATTACGATTATATTATAATGAACTACGTAAGTTGTGTTTGAACAAAAAAAAACAAAAAAACAAACGAAATGACGAAAACGTTAAAATAATTTAAGGATTTCCATACCCTCGATTGGAGCCGATTTCGCCAACCGGTTGTAAATATTACTGGATTCCAAATAATCGATCCCACATTAGAAAGTTATCGGGATATTTTGAGTCGATGGAGGCTTCGGAATTACAATTCAGAGATTGAAAGCAAGCCTCTTGAAGCACCAGAACAAGCAATTACAGTAATTAAAATTAAACATTTAAAATATTTTTTTTAAAGTGTAAATTCAATTGTAGACAAAATTAGCACTCGTCTATGATGCAATTCTATTGTATGCATCTGCGATCAGTAAGTTTGATGTCAAAAATGTTTATAAGAATCCTGTGACTTGTGAACATTATGGTAACCCAAACGTGCAAAATTGGAAATTTCTTAATGGAATCAGATGGGTATTTTGCATTATTCATAACTTGAGCTATTAAAAAGCTATTATTATGCTTTTATATGCAGTTAAATGTTTCTGGCCTTACCGGGCCTATCTATTTCAACAAAGAAGGAATTAGGACAAGTTTAAATATTCATGTAGTTAAGAATATAGCAGATGGTCTGTTAAGGGTATGGTAAAAAAAAATTGCGATTGATATAAACTATTTACTTATTTCTGCTAATTGAAAAGATCAATACGTGGAATGCTGAGAAAGGACTTTTCCCAGCATTGGATGCTGACAAACTTCGGGCAATTCTCGAAACAACCATTATTCAAGACAGGCAGTTAATAATAACATCAATCCTGGTAAATTATAAATTCATAAAGCGGAGAGATCAAAATACATTTTGCGAATAAAAGCAACAATTATTTTATTTTCAATTCCCTTATATATAAACAGAATCCTCCACTATTGATGGAAAAACAAACAGAAAATGGAAAAGTAGAATACGAAGGCTATGTAATGGATCTTGTAGAAGAAATAAAAAAATTAAATCCAACGGTAAATTTTACTGTGCGATTAGTAAGAGATGGAAAATACGGAGACAACAACACAGGAAAATGGAATGGAATGGTTGGCGAACTGATAGAAAAAGTACAACCTTAAATATATGTATTGTACTAAATAAATGATCACTTAATTATGTTTGAGTAGACTGCAGATATGGCTATTGCAGACTTAGCCATTACGAGGAATCGGCAAGATGCAGTTGATTTCACGATCCCATTCATGCATTTGGGAATTGGAATATTATACAAAAAAGCTCCCAAAAAGGAACAAGCACTTTTCTCCTTTTTAAATCCTTTCTCTGAAGATGTGTGGATTTATATGGCAACAGTAGTACTTGGTGTAAGTCTGGTAATTTTTTTCTTATCCAGGTAAACCCATTAAATGAATTCGTACCTATTACAAATTAAAATAAAACAACAAAATTAAATAATTTCTTAGAGTGAGTCCTTATGAATGGGATAGTCCTCATCCCTGCGATAGCGATCCCGACGAATTACAAACTCAATTCAATCTAATGAATTCCATGTGGTTTGTAATTGGCTCTTTGATGCAACAAGGATGTGATTTTCTTCCAAAGTACTTTCTTTCAAAAAATTCCTTAAGAATAGAAATAATAATTTTGTGTATTATTAGAGCAGTATCGACAAGAACTGTGGCCAGTGTATGGTGGTTTTTCAATCTCATCATTGTAGCAACTTATACAGCAACTTTGGCAGCATTTCTCACAACAGGTCGAATGACTAATGCTATAGAATCAGCAGCTGATTTACCTACTCAAAGCAAAGTTAAATATGGATGTTTAAATGGAGGAGCTACGTTCAATTTTTTTGCTGTATAATCTCGACATATTCTTTTTTTGCTTTTCATAATTGTAATTCTAAAATTTCAATTATAGAATTCAAAAAATCCCATTTACCGATCAATATTTCAAAATATGGAATTAGCCGATCCAAGTGTGTACGTGGCCAGTAACGGTGATGGAATTACTCGAGTTTTAAACGGCGATTACGCGTTTTTTATGGAAAATGTATTTATACAATATCAAGTCGAACGTCAGTGTAATCTAATGCCTATAGGTAACCCTTTAGACAGTAAAGGTTATGGCATCGCATTCCCCAAAGGTAATACATTAAAAATAATTTAATAAATGTTTGACCTTATAATCTTATGAATAGAATTTTATAGGATCCCAATTTTTTCCTTTTGTGAACCAAGCAGTATTGAAGCTGCAAGACGGGGCGATATTAACCACTTTGTACAAGCGTTGGTGGCAAGAAAAAGGACTTGATAATCGTTGCCCTCCTGATGAAGCACCATCAGATAAATTGGATATTGCCAGTGTTGGAGGAATTTTTATATTATTGACGGGAGGAACCTTCTTTGCTTGTTTGGTCGGTATTTTGGAATTTGTATGGTTCACCCATAAGAATCTCCGCGAAAAGAAAGTAAGTAATAAATTATAATATTAACCAATAATTAATTTAAATTTAAATTTACTTTATTATATCAGCCGCCAATTTGGAAAGCAATTTTAAAAGAATTGAAGTTTGCTATGTGGGGCGATAATGCAAAACCAATCGATAAGTCATTATCGGATTCTGAGCCTGGTTTAGCTATGACTAGTTACTCTAGTGCTATTTTTGGTCGTGACCCCATAATTACTTAAATTTCTGTTGAAGTAATTCTTTAGTATGTGTGTTTTTTTGGTTTAAATGTTCATTATAAATTATATTTGAATTAAAAATGATTTTTTTTTAAAATCACTCTTTGATTGTTCTACAGTTTTGTTGTTATGCTGCTTGTCAAAGTTGCACAACTGCATTCCCTGTGAAATAAAGCGAGGGTTAATGGCAGTTTGACATATTTTTAAACACTGCAGCTGCTGATAGAGTATTTCCCTTTGTAGTTAGAAAGCAATCATTAAAAGTACAAAGCTAAGAAGTTACAATTTTTATAAATTTTATTTCATTTTTAAATATTTTCTGAAATACTAATTTGATGGATTCTATTTAAAACAAGCTACTATGATTACACATTCGGTCATAATCAAGTATAAAAATAAATGATGTTTGTTTGAGTAATCTGCTATGCATCAAGCAAAAAAAACTGTTTATTGGCATACAGCCTTAGGAAACCCGTGGCCCAAACAATTACGTGAGTCAAACAAGAATAACTTGCTCTAAGTAATATCAATTAAAACTATCACTAGCATTCGCTACTATTATCTCGACATCTGCACACAATCTTACACATTCACGTAAAGAAAGGAAGCCGAAAGAAAACAAAATAAGATTGTTTGCTCAAATAAAACACAAAAAGAAAATGTGTTTCTGAAGATTAAACCTGTCGACAGAATAATCAAAATGGCAATCAGCCAAGTAGGCCATTTGTAACAAACCAAGATAAACATAACAAGATGGATATTGATAATCTCAATAGTCGTGCCGCCTTGTTTAAATGAACTTGATTATAAGTTCAGTGAGCAATTTGCATAAAATCGAATCTCTCAGTATCGACTTGTCTCCTTTAATCGAGAAATTTTGATTTTCCAAACTCTATGTGTAGCTTAAAAAGTTGTTTTAGTCCGTCAAAGTCATTTCCATAGACTAGCGGTAGATTTTGTAATTTTCTCTGATGCACACTAATAATTAAATCCCTTCGCCC
>JAQFZU010002138.1:0-10487 GCA_034696185.1 Henia vesuviana | reverse complement strand
GTATTGACCTCATGGGACCTAAACCCACTTCCCAGCGAGGAAACACCTATATTCTAGTAATAATGGATATAGCCACTTGCTGGCCAGAAATCTACCCACTAAGAAACCCTACAGCAAAGAAAATCGTCGAATGTCTCTACGACGTATTTTTAACGTTTGGGTTTTCGAAGAAATTAGTATCCGACAACGGACCTCAATTTGTATCGCAAATTTACCGCGATTTTTGTAAAAAATTCGATATTGAAGTCAAGAATACCTCAACTTATCACCCTCAAGCTAATTCAGTTGAGAGACTTAACCAAGATATAAAATATGCAATATCTATATTCACTGACACTCACTCAAAATGGGACGAGTATTTGCGAGAAATCGCATTTAGTCTCAGGTCATCTATTTCGCGCACCCGCGGATTTTCTTTTGCGTATTTAAACTTCGCAAGGGAATTGAGAGTCTCGTGGGACCATCGAATCCCAGACTCAATTCTCAGTGTTGATGACAAAAATCCCCACGTTTATGTGCAACAACTCGAGCAAACGATTCAGAATACATTTGAACACATAAAAGCACATATTCTCGACCTAAAAGAACGAATTAATAAAAACACTGGCGAATTACCTTTCGCACAGTATAAAATTAACGACCTAGTTTGGCGAAAATCCCATGTCCTATCAAGCGCAGATAGAGGTTTTCAAGCGGGAATAGCTGATTTACGTGAAGGCCCATTTGTAATAACTAAAATTCACAGAGGAAATGCGTATGAACTTCGCAAACTCTCCGATAACGTCATTCACAAAGCTGCGCCAGCGTCGCAACTTCAACCCTACATTCCCGAGTTTCCTCAAGAAATCTGGGCGGAAAATCAGATTGAATCTAATTCTACCAACCCGTCTCAAAACACTCTTTTCCACCCCGAGGAGGTTGGAAAGGAAAGGGGGGAGACGGTAATAACCGCAACTCCCAAAATAATACAACAAACCCTAAAAAATACAACAAATAATAAAATAACTAATCCAACACCTACAAAAATTTTTTTCAATAATTCAGAAATTGATCAAAACTCACGTGAGATCGACAGCTCCGATGAAATCGATTGCGATGAAACTACAATTAAAACGTTAAGAAAATCATGCAGAAAAATACCTACCATAGTCACGAAGCGAAATCTGCGCCCTCGACGAATTAATCCGTTTATAAAAGATGGTAAAATCGTCGGGAGAAAATGAAATTAACACGTGGAAATGACAAAGCGAAAATTTCGCTTGTCATGGCCGAAGAAACTGACACCTCGTGTCAAGATTCAAGAGCGAAAAAATTTCACACTTGGATTAAAGAAGAAAATTGTCACCACCTGTTGAAGGCAGAATTAAGGCGACTAACGTCACGCGCCCTCAACAGAGACTTGACACCAAGTAGCGAGGATGACGTCATCGCTACGGGTCAACAGCCGCTGAATCTAAACATAAGCACGTGAAACATAAAAAGTTCAACCGGCAAACAGAACACACGTCCCATGGCGGACCCTAAATTTAAAAGTGAAAAAACAGCGGATTCCGAAGAAACGCATTCAACAGATGAGATCGAGGCAGCGCTTGACGAACTAGTCGTCAACACGAGTAACGACGAGTGGAAGACGCTCGACGAAATCGAGGTGACGGCAGGCGATTCCCCCATCGCGGAAATTGCAACCGTAAGTGAAAAAATTCCTTTTGGCAAAATTTGATGACAAAACAATCAAATTTTGACGTACTGGCGAAATACTCGCCAGTATAGACAATTCATCCGAATTAACATCGCAATTAACAAAGATTTTAATTGACGATTCGAAACTAATTGTCGAACGTCAAGCAGAGGCCATTTTTTCTTGACCTTTAAATTTTTTGTTATTGTCTAAAACAGCAACCAAGACGCCATCTTGCTTTTAGACTCTTCGGCGAAAATTTTTGCCGAAAGAAAAAATTTTAACGATCCCCACTCCACATCAAATAACTTATTTATTTGACGAAAATTATAAAATTTTATTTTTTTTGGTGGATCTGGATCAGAAGATTTTTTACTACCCAGTTTAAATTTAAATCAGCAAAATAAATCGCCGATCCCATTTTGGAAATTCTTGATAGAACCCCAAATTGAGTTTTGTAGTGTTCGAAATACACAAAAAACCCGCAAACGAAATACTGACTGCTTCTCAAATTTTGTTAATGTTATTTTAATTTTTTTAGAAGCCTCAAGACGTGATAGGCGATGACCGAATATCACCTATCCTTCCCCCTGATGGAGAGAATTCTCCAAGACCCGAAGAACCACTGGCGGTGGTCGAAGCGACAGAGTCGCATATCGATGTGTCTCAGGCGGCTTGTCCCGCCCGAGTCCCGACACCTGAGAACTCGGACGACGACGACGATGGCGAATCACACCGCCTTCTCGTCAGACGCTGGGACATAAAGATCCCACTGCAAATTGTTGCGCCCTACAACACATTGGAGAAACGCGACTCGAAAACGCATTCCAACGTGCGGTGAACCGCCGATGGGGATCCAAACGTACCCTAATCTTCTGTTTCCAGACGGAATACCACACGTTGCTCAGAGACCACGTCTCAGAGCACAAGGATCCTCCCGCACCCTTTTACAGCCCCCTCTTGGCTCAGCGTTATGTCGACGATGCGGCAACTCGCTGTCGATACGAAGCCTGGAGAGACAACCCCAGTCTCAGACAGCGACTGCATGAGGAAGAAATTAAGAGATTCCACGATGAGGCCCCACAACTGATGCGGCGAATTCTCGACGTGTTTCAGTTCCCCCCATTGCAGGCAACAATGATTTGTACCTCGACGCTGCAGACCCCGATCCCAATCCAGTTACTCGAGACATAATCCAGTTACTCGAGACATTCGATTATCAACGGCACATACACATTTTGGCCGCCTACAAAGTGATTCCAATCAACCGCAGAGCAAAAGGACGACCCGACATGGCCCCAAGCCCAGGATGGGTTATCCCAACGTTGCGTGGTCCAGTGTCATGGACCCCACCTGCCGGCTCCTTGGCGTCAATCAGCCGCCAAGCACCCCGGCAGAGTCGAGAGTTTAACCGCCAACAATATAAAAAAAGAACCGCATCCCGCCGCAGAAAACAGTCTCAGGCAGAATACAGAAGACGTGAGCGGACCCCTCGCCACGCCACCACGAGCAGCGACCAGCGTCGACTCAACCTATCGACCTAAGCCAACGCTCCCAGTCGGTACACTTTAAGACGATCCACACACAAACCGAGCTGCCCTACGGCATGACGTATATTCAACCGCTCATGTCCCCACCAACATCAGAGGAGACTGAGCCTCCTCGACGCCGCCAGCGAATTTCGACGTCCGATTTTTCATCGGAAGGCGGACCGAGCTACACCCCGGAGCCGATCACTGAACAACAGCTCCAAGTAGCCGTAGCAGCAGCAACGAGTCAAGTCCAGAGAGGACGCGGCAGAGGCCGCCCTCGTCTCACCCTCCCCGAATTGGACGCATTTCGACCTCCAGAGTCTCCCCAGCACCCTCCGGCTCCGGAACCAATCATGCCCGTGGATTGCGCTGGCGACTATCGTCGCCGGGCGCTAAAAAACACGAGGTCGGTGTTTTTGGCGAAAGCCATCATTGCCGGTGCCGATAACTACCAACGACACCAAATCGATTGTGCGGTAGCGCGAGTACGCACAATCTGCCTCCAGTTTCGCAACGATCCCTCTCATTCGAGCGAACAGGCCTTGCGGCAGAGAGCGCATGGCTTACACGAAGCATTTGAATGGGTCCTAAATCCCGCCACTTTCATGGACTGCGAGCAGGCATTCGCAGCGGCAACGGTAGTGACCCACGAGAGTGACACAACCAACGCCTCAACAGCCGTAGCCTGGCAGAGAATCCTACCAGACGTTGACCAGCTACGAGACCGGCTATGGAAGTACGAGTGGACGGTCGGCAACCCAGTAGTCAAAGGGAATCAACTCCGCACCACCATGGAGGCTAAGACGACTACTCCCGCTCTGAAACCACAACAACCCACAGCTCCAGTCACCTTGCCGACGAAGGCGAGACCCAGTTGTACAGCCACAGCAGCGTCCCTCCTCGCCGCTGCTCAACTCACCTCCACAAGGACTTCAGGCCTAGACCAAGCCCAAATCGACCTGATCACCCAAACCGTCCTGGCAGTCCAAAGGACCACTAACAAGATCCAGGACGAGGCTGCGCAAAACCGACTTCCGGCCCCGCGCGGTATCGACCTCAATTTCAAACAAGATTTTCCCCTCGTTCGATTCACCACGCAATCGTATAACGCTTTATCCGACGCCCCAGACTATGGTCATAGTGTCTACGTGTGGATGCGAAACGCTGTTCGCAACCCAGCCAATACCCAACTACGGTTGCGACTGCTCTTCGCCCACCGTCCACCGAAAAATGACAAAGAACGCAAGGAACTGGGTTTCAAAGACACCGCCGAGCATGGAGTGATTACCCAGGTCTGGCTCCACGCCCGAGACCAAGCCCGAGCCTACTTCGCACGGTTTTACATTAACGAAAGCGAAGATCTGTGCGACGACAGCTCAAAACTTCTTTCGGAGACTTCGACTCCAGCCAGGAAAAGCCCCAAGACACTTCCCCCGTCTTCTCCCCCTCCACCTCCGCCCCCAGGTGGCCCAAAACCTCCCCGCGGCCGTCCTTAAGTTTTTATCGCGAGTAACCTCGCTGGAAAGAGGACGTGTTGTGATCTCAAAAGGGGGGCAGGTGAATCTATTCGCCTGCCACCTTAAATAACGAAAGTTCAGATTAAAATTAAACATAATTTTAACCCTGGCAATTAAGAAAATATTCTCAATTGCATTCCTCAACGGCTTAAAAGCCAGGACCACGTCAACCCACCCCAAAGGGTCACGACCCCAATTTCGGTCCCCGACCCTCAACCCTCCACCAGTAAGAAAATTCGGCTAGGCGAATTACCCCGCCTAGACCGCCAGGGACCAAGTCTATTTAAGTCCCTGAGGCAGGAAGTTGAGATACTCAATACTACTACTCAACCTCAAACAACCTGCTACCAGCTCGTCAAGACCTCAACGTCAAGCCAACAGGAGCGCACAAGGCCCATTGGAGTGATAGAGGACCGACGACTTCACTAGCAGATTACCAGGCAAGAATAGAAGTGCAGAACAACCCCTAGAAGACAGCCAAAACGTCCGATAGGACTCGAGAAACAGCACGGACGCGTGCCGACGCCGCCACCCGTGGACCCTTTGTTTCGTAAATATTACCTTTGTAAGGCCCGCCGCCGGCCACTGTAAAGTGTACAGATATTTTCAGATCTTTTATTCAATACGAATAAAATTCTAAGTTTTTGTTTGCCATTAAGTAAAGTGTTTTATCTTTATTTTCGCTATTCATACCAAGTTTCACAGTAACCCTAGAGGCACGACACCTGGTGATTGCTTGCTATTGATGCGCCAGTAGCGGGGTCAAGTCCGTTAAGCATTTGGCATTAATTTGCAGATTGGCACCTGCAGATAAACGTAATAAGTCCTGAATACCATCAAACAAAAATTCGTTTTTCAGGTCCGCATGGATACTAGCTTTTTTGATGTGGCAAATTTTTTCCATCAACTTCCCACCGATGATGTGGCACGTCAAAATGGTCGACTGTAGACTTTGAGACTCGAGATCTTTTTTCTGGGCAATACGTGACAAACGAAGCCAAAGATTTGATTGAATTCTTGGCGGTTCCAGATTTTCAATATTCGCGGGTGGTAAATATTTTTTTTAAATTTTCTTACAATCATCCAAAATATTTTGGTTGAAGATCGCAGGTTTCATCATTTTTTCCACAACATCGCTAATTTTTGGACCCATTTTCTTTAATTTTGGGGGTTGGGTCAGCTCAGCAATTTCTTCAAAATCCATAAAAGTTTCTTCCCGTGCTTCAACGACTGGCTTTTCTTGTAGAAATTCAATTCTCGCCTCCTCGAACGCCTGCGAGCGGTGCTCGTCTTCCGTTTGATCAGACACTAAAGGATTATAAAACATTTAACAAGATGGCGAGAAAACATTTGCATACGCATAAAGCAGCCATTTTGTGCCAATGCGTTTTATGGCCCAACTTGACCATCACATTATTTGTCATCATTGCAATGTCAACATGCGTAACGCATTCGTGGGCACAGGGCAGGCGTATCGCTCTGTTGTGGCCCAGACAAAGCAGCAACCGAAAATAGTGTTAGTACTCACTCAAATTTTGAAGTGTGGTTCTAGCTTCATTAGTTTGTAAAAGCTTCAGAAAATCTTGCAGCGAACTCGTTTGTGAAACTGGACATTCCGCCGCTTCCTCCATTGCACTTCAAAATTATTTTCGGAAATTTTTTGTATTGCCAAATATTTTTTGGCAACTATACCCAACGGGATTTGCCTTGGGTCTGACGGGATCAGCTAAAAGTCATCTCTTGGTAACCACTTTGGTCACCAGAGAGAGATGGAATGGGCATCTTTCAACAAACAGTAAGCGAATAATGACTTTATTGAACAAATTAAGTAACAAAATAGAAAATTACAAGTCGTTTTTTGGTGAGAAAATGTCGCAAATTGACGGAAAAACAATGAATCCCGACGAAAGACGAAATAGAGAATTAAAGATAAAACGAGGAACCAATACCAAAAATGACAAATTAAAAGATGAGTTTAATAAAAGCCTAATTACAGATGAAAATGGCGTCAAAAACAACAACGAAAGTTTAAACCCGATTAATGACGAAAATGGCGTCAAAAATGACGACGAATATTCCAGTCCGACGGAGAATAAAAACGATGATGGCCACAACGATGAATACGATGAGGGAAAAAATAGTTCTCAAAGCCCGAACAACGATGGAAACAATATTAACCACCAACCAAACGATGATAAATTGAATTTCAAGTCAATTAACGACGGGTCAAATGACCAATGGCCGATTAATGATGGGTTAAAAAACCAAAAGTTAATCAACGTTGGATCAAACGATCAAACGTCAATTAATGACGGGTTAAATAACGACGGGCCAAATAACGACGAAAGAGGTAATGGTGTGAAAAAATAGGAATTTCAAAATTTAAGAAACGATGAATGGCCAAACAACGATGAGGAAAATCAAAAATTTTCAAATTCAAATAACGATGGATTGAACTTGAGATCAATCAGAAATGGCTTAAACGATGAACGGTCGAATGAATATTTAGAGGGACCAAGAAAAAATTTCAAAGTGTCAAATAAATATCTCAACGGACTAAACGACGTAAAATTAAATAACGAAGGGCCAGGAATGTTAAAAGAAAGACCAAACAAAAGAACAAATATACCAAACGACGGATAAAATAACCAAATGATTTATCAAATGGGCTTTATGATGAGTATGATGATAACTATGATGAGTCAAATAAATACAATGATGGACCACATGACCATTATGAAGTGTCAAACGAATGTATCGAACAGTCGTGACCAAGAAATGGATGTCACGTCACAAGATGAAAAGATAGATAAACGAGAGTCAACGAATCAAATGCTTGGCAAAAAATTACAACACTGTGAAACATGTAACAACGATAGACAAAAATTTATTGGTCAAATTCAAACGACAGAAGATATGACGCAGCGATTGGATCATACGACGGACGAAGAAAACAACGACGATGGGTCAAATAACGACGGTCGATCAAACGAAGAGTCAAATACGTCAAATGAAGGACAAAATGACCAAGGATTTTGTCAGACGAATTATATGATGGACCAAACGCATGCTATGATGAACCATATGAATGTTTCAAAGATTTACGACCAAAAACGAGATGTCACGTCACGAAATGAAGTACCAATGAGTAAACGGAAATTAATTGACCAAGTAAACGTATCGGAATACACGATACAACGATTAAATCGAATAATGGACGAAGAAAATAATGACGAATGGGGTGGATTATTGCCAGCTACCGAAATGGACAGCAACTTTGAATTTTATACACACGGTAAAGATGAAAAATTCGAAACGTTCCCATTGTCTGAAATCAGATACGATAAGTTTCATTTTAATGCATACATCGAAGTTTGAATGCAAGAAGAAAGAACGATGTTAGACGAAACAAAGAATGAAGGTACGACGAAATAAGATAATGACGTAAATAATCAAATCAACGACAGCAACAGTGCAGTTATTTAAAAGATTGTTTCCGCGAGGAAATCTCCAGTTTGAATTCAAGGACTGACAGTGTCAACAACAGTGCCTAAAGGGGAAAAAGAGGCAGACAACGATACGACGTACGACATGATAGTAAATCCAAGAAAGAAAAATTCAAAGAAAGCGAACATAACTTTAAGTGTTACTTTAAGTCATTTATTGTTTAATAGTTTAACTAGTGTTTACTTTACAAAAGATGTGTTTCAAACAATACAAAACGATTGTCAAATAGTTTTAAGAGGGGAAACAATTACTAATATTGTTATTGTAAAGATGAACGAATCGTTTCTGGTCAAATCAGAGAGAAATTTGAAAATTAATGAGGAACTAAACAATGACGAACGAAGTAGAAATAGAAAGTTAGGTCAAAAAGAAAGAATTATTTTTTGGAATTTAACGGGTTTCAAGACGATTGAAACAAAAAACAAATTAACTGTTTTAAACGATAGCAAAACGAGGAAAGGGATTACAATTATTGCTCTAAAGAAAAGGAACGACAGACATTGTAAATTCAAAGAGGGATTACAAAGAGGGAATCAGAAATTTACAAACGAAGATGTAAACTATTATATTCAACCAAATAGGAAATGTCCCAAATGGCAAAGGGGGAATAAACCTAAATTCAAAAAGAGGTTATTGATAAGTATAATAGGACACAATAGTTTGAGGTTAATACAAAGAAGTATGAAGGGAAGATTATTGTCAATCAAAAATCAAAGGGTTACAGGAAATAAAGTAACAGCAAGGGAACATAAAAATATGACAATACGATTAGATATAGAATCAAACGAATGGGCATTTAACAACCTTAAGCACCGACTTAAGCAAAAACGAAAAGGGAAAAATAATTCCGTAACGACTTTAGCGTCTTCAATCCATAATTTATCCGAAGGGGGAAGAAATGGAAAGAATGAAATCCATTTAATGCAACGAAAAGACAATATGAAGGGGGGAACAACGAAAAGAAAGAAATGCAAAATAAAGCAACAAGTTCACTGCAAGAACAGATTACAAATAATGAAGGGAAAGAGGCCCAAAGTAAAGTTTAAAACAATGTTTGTTAAATTTTGGATTAAATGGGAAAAAATTAAAATACGATTGACATCGAATCTGATGATCACGAAACGAAGCGTATATCTAATTCTTATAGATGTTATTGAATTAAATGAATTAAGGGAAAATTTGTTGGCATATGTGTTTAAGTATGTAATTTACTTAATTGAATTGTCACGAGAGGGAAACGAGGGACGAGGTGATACCCAAATAGCACCATATTTGGCAATATCACGTGACCGTGATATATGATTTATTGATAGGTTTTAGCGCCAATAAGTCAATCGTTTTCTAATACGACTATTGCTCTTCTGGCATGAATTGCCAAATCACTTATGTATTTGCTAATCAGTATTTAATCACAATAAATTACAAACGTTCAATTAATGACGAGTAATTTATTATCAACGAAGAATGTGTTTAATCGACTCATCACGACGATCTATCGACAACGCGCAGACGAGGCTCAAGGCGAGTGCAACACCAACAACGACGATGTAACGGTTGCAAGGTTTGGAGCGCACAAACCAACAACTTTGTCATCTGTTATTATGTCTATAGGATTGTTAAGCAGTGTAGGTAAATAAATTCAATCCGAGAATATAAAGGAAAAGTATTCTATTTCATCGTACAATTTCACTCATCTCCATTACATTCCTAAATCCAATACATCTCTTTTTATAACACTCTCGTAACAACAATAGATTTCCTTAACAACTAACAATATATATATTAAAGGCCTAACATCTAACCTCCAAAGAATATAACATTGTCCTCAATGTTATATTAAAAATTAAATCTTAAGCTATAGATTACAATGAATAAAAATAAAATCTTATCAACATTTTACAACAGATGAATAACAAAATACAAACTCGTTCCATCTTAACTCATACTTTAACCAAGCATGATTCTAACACTTCTATAGCAAACATTTTTTTTTTACATTTTTTATGCTTCGTGATAGACTACACATAACATGTCCTATATATCCACATCCTCAGCATTAAATGTCAACTCCTGTTGGCCATAACAACCTCTACAGACCGGAGAGTATATTTCATCGCCACCAATCAACTCGATATCCGTATCTTCCGTCTTCCGCTTTGTAAAAGCTGCTTCTAATCCACACTCTTTGCATTGAGCATACAACTTAATAAAGGTATCTGCTTTTGGTATAACATCCGCAACTGATGGAAACAA
>JAQFZU010002137.1:0-10489 GCA_034696185.1 Henia vesuviana | reverse complement strand
AACGTATTTACGAACAGAGAATTTAACAATTTACTACTTAGACATCATTGAGTGTTGAAAAATAATATCACAAGTAATTCTGTATAGAAAAGTGTTATATCCAACAGATTATCGAAGAATATCGAAGAAAATCGAAGAATATCGAAGAAAATCGAAGAAAATCGAAGAATATCGAAGAATATTGAAGAATATCGAAGAATATTGAAGAATATCAAAGAATATCGAAGAATATCAAAGAATATTGAAAGATATCGGGATAATATCGAAGAATATCGGATGATATTGGAAGATATCGGGGTAATATCGAAAAATATTGGATGATATCGGAAGATATCGGGGTAATATCGAAGAATATTGAAAGATATATGAATATATCGTGGTAATATTGAAGAATATCGGATGATATTGGAATATATTGTGGTAATGTCGAAGAATATCGGATGATATCGAAAGATATCGGAGTAATATCGAAGAATATCGGATGATATTGGAAGATATCGGGGTAATATCGAAGAATAGTGGATGATATGGCAAAATATCGGATGATATCTGATAAATATCGGGCAGCATGAGCCTTTTGGTCCAGTGAGCCTGATGGTCCAAGCAAAACTTTTTAATTTTGTGAAATTACTGTGAGCCTTGAGCTTTCTAGGCAGTGAGCCTCATGGTCCATGTGAAGATTTTACTGTTTTTGACATTTGAGATTATGAGCCTTTTGGTCCTATTGATTGAAAGTTTGAGCCTTTTGGTCGTGTGAAATGTTTTCAAAAGTTTAAAATTGACGATGAGCCTCATGGGCCACCGTACTGAACATCGCTCTTTAAATCATGAAAAAAAAAATAAAAACAAATAAAAAAAATCAATTACATTTTTTTTGGTTTATTTTAACTCCATCAAATTTACAAAAAATTAAAAATGATTTAAAAACTTCAAATTTATTTTAAATTTAATCTCCGTCTCTCGCAGAGTCATAATAATCTTCATCCGTCGTGCTTATTTGAACTTTTTCAGTGGAGGTATACGAATTAATCTCTGTCGTGCTTATTTGAACTTTTTCAGTGGAGGTATACGAATTAATCTCCATCATGACCTTCTTCACAGTCGATAAAGGAACGATTTTCTTTGAAACGGGAATCGATTCACTCCCTGTTTCACCAATTGTTTCAAGTGAATCATGATGAGTTGTCGATGGTGGGTTGACAGTTGATAGAGACACGTTAACATTTGAAGTTGAATAATTCCTATGTGAAGATTGTTGCAATGGCGTTAAGCCAATACACTCATGGGTGACTGAAAAGAAAAAGAATAAAGTAAAAAAAAATAGTTATAACGAGTTGTATAAAGCGTATGTCAAAACTTACCTCTAGTTGCAAACATGATACATGAGATGACATTACCCGATAGCGAAAGGAATAACACCAAACTCACAACAACATGCACACGCAAGATTTTTTTTTTTTCTGTCTATGAATGATAAAAATTATTTTCGTTTCAAAAAATTGGAAGAAAAATGTGTACTCACATTTAGGCGTTCCCTAGCTGCACTCAGCTCACGAGCCATCGCAGCGTGCCTCCTCCCATCCTCTCTTCTCCCCCTCTCTGCTCGTCTGGCGTGTTGCGCAGATAATACATCACGAACACGTTCTCCATCGAGAACGTGCATTGGAGAAGTCCCTTCAGTCCTTTCCCGGAAAAAAACTATCTCGATGGTTTCTCCTCCTTCCGCCATTTTGCAAGGTGAAATATGAAAAACGCATTTAAATGAACTTTGATTTTGTTTTGTCTCCGACCAAAAAAAAACCCTAAGCAAAATTTTTTCAAGTTCAAGTTGAATGAAAACAGAGAAAAAATAAAGAAAAGAAATATATGCTTTAGGAAACTGCAAAAGTTTAATTTATTTCTAGTTTTTAAGGTTTTTATTACAGAATGTTAACAAAACTTAACATTTTTCTAAAAAAAAGATTTTTTTGTTTTTCTTCATGACTTCTAAGTTGTACAATCCTTTGGAATGACTAAATCTATCCAAAAACAATTTAAAAAACGTTTGAAAAACGATAAAAAGCAGTGAAAAACAACTTAGGTCGTAGGTTGTGTCATAGGGTGAAGCCTAACTCCCCTTAAAAAAGTCGGCGTACGGCGCGCGCGTTTTTGCCATACTGCGTTCGGTCCACACGCTCCCGTCCGACATAGTGCGACAAAGTCTCGTCAAAAAGAAAATTTTGTCTTTTCCCAACTAGTTGGGAAAACTCCAATCGAGACAAAACGCGCTCTCGATTGTTCGATTTTTTTGAAAAAAAAAATTCTTTTTTTTTTGACGGGAGTACGCAAATGACCTTGGTCGATGCCGCGCGCTCCCGCCCGACGATATCGCAATGTGCCGTCGGGAGGCACGCATTGACCGATGCCGCGCGCGCCTCGCGCGCTCCTGCCTAACGATGTAGGGACAAAGTCCCGTCCAAAAAAAATTTTTTCTTTTTTCCTTGTTTGGTTTCTCCCATGATTAAATCCATCCAAAAACAGTCAAAAAACGTTTGAAAAAACGATAAAAACAATGAAAATCAACTTAAAACGATCAAAGATGAATATTTGGCGCGTGCGTCATCAACCAAATCGAAATCCATCGTAAACATCACTTTTAATGACGCCATTCGCGACTTTGACTATGCCAATGGCAATCACAATCGCGCATGTCATAATTCGTGCGATTTGCATGCGCTGTAGCACATTCCGCGACGTCACAATGCATGCAAATTCGACGCGCGACGTCAGCCAATCAAATCGCGTCATTCCATTAGTCTGCCAATTTCCATTGCAAAGTGTGTTTTGAGGTCGAAAACAAACCGAAAACGCAGGAAACATGGCTCAAAACGAACAGTAAGTGTTGCAAATACTTTAGAGTAACGATTTTCAATGAATTTGACAACTTTTGCGTAGAATTCCTCTACGCGTTTTCGGGTGGCGAAGCGCCAATGACGGTTCGACCCCACCGTCGTCATCGTCATCCAAGGCCTTAAAGTAAAAACGTCGTTTTGTTTACTTTTTTAATTGTTTTAATGTTTTTATTTGATGCGTTTTTTTTAATTCTAGCGAGGAAACGCCTTTTGCTCGAGCGCCCTTTACCCCAATCCCAAGCTTGTAAGTGTTTTTTTTTTTACAGATTTTTCAATGATTTTAATTAATGTTTTTTTTTTAATTTTTTTTTAATTTAAAAGCTTGCAACGACAACGCGCGCTTGAGGTGGAGAACCTCACTCGGAGGTATAGAAATTTGAAATATTTATTTTTTTGCCACTTTGTTTTAAAAAAAAATTGAAATAATTTCTCAAATTTTTTTTAGGTTCTCGGAAATCAACCTGTCGTCGAGCTCCGAGGAGGAGCTCCACAACGCGCCACCGTTGCCGCCGCAAGTCAACTCGAGGTGTGGGCAAAAATTAAAAAAAAAATAAACTTTCAAATCAAATTTGACAAAATTAATTTAATTTTCGAAATTTTTTTCTCTGATTTTTAGCATTTTCACCATCATGAGGACGAGTGGGGGATCAAAAGGGTAAACACAATAATAATAATAATTTCAAACGATGAAAAAATTTGTTTTAATCAAAGTTTTTTCTTTTGTTTACAGATGTCTGTGGAGAAACAGAAGGCGAATATTCGCCTTCTGCTACATCACGGCATTGGTCACCGCTTGTGCGCTGATTTCGACCGCCATTAAATTACGTAAGGGTTTGAAAAAATGACATTAACAATTTTTTTATTCCAAACTTCATTAATTTCAAATTTGTTTTAAATTCTAGTTGTGTCACCAACACCATTCGGGATTGGGCCCTTGAACCCGGTAATCGATCCCGATACGACGACGACGACAGAGGGTCCAACGACGACCCTGTCCACCATCACACGTAAACCCCTCCCACATCGATTTCACGAAAACAAAAAAGTTTTAAAAATAATTTTTTTCTCGTGGTTTAGCCGAGTTCGACACGATAGAGCCGTTTTCTACGACCGACACCGCTCAGCCGCAGGAGGACGTTACGGCTCCCGACGTCCCCACGAGTAAGATAAAATATTAATATCGACTTCAAAATTTTTTTTAAAAAATCGAAAAAAAAAAATTTTTTATTCTTGCAGCTTCTACGGAACCAACGACTGGTATGGAAAATATCTCAACGACCATAAAAAAACTTCAAATAATTTATATATTTTTTCTATAGAATTCGACTTTGAAAAATTCAGAGAAAAATTCAAAATTAAAGTCGGGCCAAATTGGAAGAAGCAATTTGGCCAAAGACCAACGACACATCTATCAATTTAATTTAATTTTTTATTGTTTTCATTTTTTTTATTTTTTTGTTACATGTTTTTTTTTGGAAATTTTTTTTAAATTTTTTTTCAAAAAATGCAATAAATAAGATTTTTATTGTGATTGTTGTTTCTTCCTTTCTTCACTGGTCGTTCAAATCCATTTGGTTTATTTTTTCTTTATTTGCCTGAAAGAAAAAAAATGATAAAGCTAATTAAAAAGTTGGAAAAAAAATTCAAAAAAATAATTAAAACTTCCATACCTGCATATCTGCAATAGGACAATTTCTCTTCGTAAGACATCGCCTCAAACACTCCACATGAAAGCTGTGAGCGCACAGCATGGTAGCAATGGCGTTGCCGACTTCCATACCCTCGATGCACACGGCGCACGTCTCCTTACCCCCCTCGCTCACAACTCCACGCGTGATGTTTTCAAACTCGTTTTTTGCAAGTTCCAAGTTTGAGAGCTCCACTAACCATTCGTTTTGTATCAATTCCTGTCGGAGCACAATCATCACGTGAACCAGTTCTTGGTATTCGGTTTCCGTATGGTTTGTGTTGCTGGTGTTGTTGTTCATGTTTTTTTTCTTTGAAGTGCCAACGAGATTGGTTTTGTCTCTCTCTTTTCCTCGATGAGAAACTCAAACTGAATGAAAATAAAGTGGATGAAATCGAAACGAGCACACACGCGCGCGCGCGCTTATAACCTTTTTTCCCCCCTCGGGCGATGGAAAAAAAAAATGTAAATTAAAAATTTGTTCTATTTTCCTCAAGTGACGATTCTATTGGTGTGATTAATCTCGTGTCGATTACATTATGCGCGCGTTTTTCCTCGACCCCATTTCCTCAACCCCCCGAGGGCACGATATCGAGCGCGCGTCGGACGTAAAGACAGCGCACCAATCAGGACCCACTTTCGAGGTCATTAAATATGCGCGCTGTTTGTATAAATGACAGCTTGTTTCGAGGGTAAAATTCAGTTCCTCGAACGAATCTAACCCTTTCGCATCTTTTCCAAGGCGCAAAAAATCAAACAAAAAAAGGTAAAAAAAATTTTTTTTATTTTTTTTTCAATAAATGTCACAAGTTTGAAAAAAAGGTCTTTTTTTAAAATAGGTCTTTTAAAGGAGAGAGAAAAAATTTTTTTTTATTTAATTTTATTTTCCTTTGTTTATTTGCAGTTTTTGTTAACCCTTTTCTATATCTCTCGATGGCTACCTCTTTACCCAAATTTACGTTTTCCCTCGGGGATGGGTTGTATGCTAGGGTCAATACGTACAATAGACAATGCTTGATTCATTTAAGAATCTATAAAATCAACACTGTGGGAAATATCTATGCCACCAGTACGGGTATTGCTCTATCCCCAACAAACTGGTTAAAGTTTTCGAAAAAGTTTGGGGAAATTAAAGCCGCGGTTGGCAAGTTGAATGCCAATCGAGTGGATAACGAGGTGACGATGGACGTGGACGACGTCATATGTGTGTGCATGACCAAAGCGAATGGCATGCCAACAACCCTCAAAATTGTGAGAAAGTTTGATCAAAAGTGGGTTTTGATGTCCTCCAAGCAGTGGATGGAACTGTTCAATAACCGCTACGCCATCTTCCACGCCATGGCCGAAACTGAAGCCGAATTGGCCGAGCAGAGTAACGCTTTTGACGTGGGGGTGAAGAAGTCACCAGTAGCAGCAGTGCTGGCGAGGGTAGTGCCATCGAACCGCGAGGTATGGACATCCCGGACACGACCTTCCATGACGGTGATGACTTTCAACAGTCGCAACAATACTAGACTCCACCTGATGATGTTAAAACCATTTGTTTAAATCTTTATGTAAATGCTTATTTTAATCCCCAGCAAGTTTTTTTTTAAAAAAAATGTTTTTAATCTCATTTTTTTTGGTGAAATGTTTATGTATGTTTTTTTCTCTTTCTCTTTGCAAAAATCCGAATAAAAAAAATTTTTTTTTGTTTACACGAATTAAAACGATTGTATTTTTTTATTCCTCTAGTTCAAACAAAAAAAATCTAAAATAAATTTTGAAAAAAAAAAAATCAAAAAAATGTCCGGTGACAATAGCAGCTCGGACGACGGCGACTTTAACAAAGCCATTGACGAGATGAACCACATCTTGAAAAAAAACAGGAAGAGAAGTCACGCCCAAAAACGCGCGCAAATCCTCGCGAGGAGAAACGACGCCAATGACGACGATAGCAGCAGGAGCCCACCAATTGTTGCGGCGGGTCTGTCGGGCGTCAAAAAAAACGCGTCGGATCAGCTCGGTGGTGGTCCTTCGCGTAAAAAGCGTTCGACGGTTGCAAACCGAACCGACGGCGACACAGGCGACGCGTGCGACTTTGACCAAGCCCTGAACGACACGTGTGCGTAGGTACACTTTCGTGCCTGATCAAACGATTACGGACTGCGAATATTATTTGACCGACGAACGATCCAACGTAGAAACCAAAATGGAAGAAAGAATCCAAAAATCCAAAGGCGCGAGGTGGAACGTGGTTCTCGTCGTGAGGTTTGTTCGCGAGCACGACTTTGAAGAAATTCGCACCACGGGGTATTTCACCAGTCGATGTTACGTCAGCCTGGTGTCGACCGACCTCGGCAAGCAGATGCTCGAAGCCATAGCCAAAATCATGAAATCTCTCGACGAGTTCCAAAAACAGGGCAGTGGGTGGACCGTGGAACAAGTCGAGAAATTGAAACTGAGGATCGGTGACTACGTTCTGCTGGCCGGCTCCACTTACTTTCCCCTCCTGCGCAAACTGGCAAACAAAAAGGCGATAATAAACTTGAAAAAGAAACGCGACAGAAAATGTTTCTTGTGGTGTGTTTTGGCGTCACTGCACCTTCAAGCGAAAGACCCGCAGAGAATAACAAAGTACGAGCGATGGGAATACGACCTAAACACCGCGGACATCGAGTTTCCGGTTCATCTAAAAAACGTGACCAAATTCGAAAAAAACAATGGCCTGTCGATCAACGTGTTTGGCTACGAAGACGAGGTTTATCCGCTGTACATCAGCGATTTGCAGCGACCCGACAAACACCATGTGAATTTGCTCTTGTTGAGCGATGGTAGGAAACAGCATTACTGTCTGATCAAAAGCTTGGACAAACTGTTGTTTTCCCTGACGAAATACCAAGGCAGAAAATTTTACTGCGAACGGTGTTTGCACTGTTTCACCCACGAACGGAGCAGAAACGAACATTTGGCCGACTGCAAGCTCCAAGCTCTGCAGAAGATTATTTTATCGCCCGAGGGAGACAACGTGATGAAATTCACGCATCACAAGTACACCATGCGACTGCCCTACGCCATTTATGCCGATTTCGAATGTTTTTCGGTTAAGTTGCAGACCTGCAAGCCAAACACGCGTTCCTAAAGACCACGAGCTGATTCGATACAAGCCTTCGGGTTTTTGCTACGTTGTGGTCGGCCGGGACGGACGCGCGACAAGTCCCCCCGTCGTCTACAGCGTCGAAAACGTCGTGCAAACCTTCCTCGAAATGTTGCTTTTCGAGGAAGAAAAAATCTTATTCGAGTTGGCGACCGCCGTGGACCTCGAAATGTCCGAACAGGACGCTTTAAAATTTGAAACCGCGACCGTGTGCGGCATCTGCGACCTCCCGCTGACGGAGGCAAAAGACAGGGTCAGACACCACGATCACGTCGGTGGAAAATTCATCTGCGTAGCCCACAACGCGTGCAATCTAAACTGCAGACAATCCCGCAGGATTCCCGTCATGCTGCACAACTTGAAAAATTTTGATTTGCACCTGTTGATTCAGGGCGTGGGCAAGATCAAAGACAGGGAAATCGGATGCATTCCAAACTCAATGGAAAAGTACATGTCTTTGACATTGGGCAAATTGGTTTTCCTCGACTCGTTGCAATTTTTGAACGCCAGCCTGGAAAGTCTGGTGAAAAACCTGGCAAAACACGGCAAAGAACATTTCGAATTGCTCGTGACCAACATGTCTCCTCTCGGACGTCAACTTTCGAACGAGGAACTCGAGCTGCTGCTGCAGAAGCAACCTTTCTCGTACGATTATTTGGATTCCGGGGCTCGGTTTGAAGAAACCCAACTGCCTCCGAAAGAAGCCTTTTACAACCGGTTGACCGAAGAACACGTCACGGATGCGGAGTACGACCACGCTCAATCAATGTGGCACAAATTCGATATGCAAAATTTTAAAAATTTCCACGATTTTTACGTCCGGTCGGACACTCTGCTGCTGGCTTGTGTCTTTGAACATTTTAGAGACATTTCCCTACGCGACTACAAAATCGACCCGTGCTATTTGTACAGCGCTCCGGGTCTTGCGTTGCAGGCGTGCCTGAGGATGACCAAAGTCGAGTTGGAACTGCTGACCGATCCCGACATGTACCTGTTTTTTTAACGTGGGGTTCCAGGGGGCATAGCCATGATCAGCACGCGCTACGCCAAAGCTAACAATCTGTACCTTGGACCGGAACATTACGACCCTTCCCAACCCAAGTCGTACATTGTTTACGTCGACTGCTGTATTCGACCGCCATGATGGAACCCATGCCCGTGTCAAATTTCCGTTGGATGGACGAAGCGGAAATGCAAAATTTGAAATTCGAGGAAATCTTGGACGTTGCCTTGACGGGGTACGTATTGGAGGTGGATCTCGAGTACCCCGAGTCGTTGCACGATCGCGACAGCGACCTGCCGTTGGCTCCCGTGAGACTAAAAGTGTCCGACGAGGACTTGTCGCCCTTCTCCCAACGGATGCAAGGCGACTCGGCTTACAAACGCATCGCGGTCGAAAGGTTGGTGCCCAACCTCCACGACAAGGAGCGCTACATTTTGCATTATCGCAACCTCAAACTGTACGTCTCGCTGGGCATAAAACTGAAAAAAATTCGTCGGGGTTTGGCTTTCACTCAGTTGGCGTTTCTGAAAGACTACAAAAATTTCAACATCAAAAAACGCAAAAAAGCCAAATCCTCATTCGAAGTTCGGTTGTACAAAGACCTGTGCAACAGCATGTTTGGTAAACTCCTTGAATCCGTGCGTAAAAGGGTGGACATTCAGCTGCTGCAAAACGAAAAGCGCGCCAAAAAACTGCTCGCATTGCCGAGACTCAAAGAGTTTCGCATTTTCAACGAGGATTTGGTGGGCATACACCTGAGACAAAAGTCGTTGAAGCTAGACAGACCCGTGTATGCTGGTTTTAGCGTGTTGGACGTGAGCAAAGTTATCATGTTCAAATATTACTACGGCGTGTTGAAACCAAAGTACGGCCTAAACGTGAAACTCTTGTTTGCCGACACGGACTCTGCCTGCGTCCACGTCCGATGCGACGACTTTTACGCAGACATGAAAGACCATGCCGACGTGTACTACACGTCCAATTACGATGAGTCTCATTTCCTGTTTGACAGGTTGAATCACAAGAAAATGGGCTGTTTCTCAGACGAGACGGCCGGGGTGCCCATAGTGGAGTACGTGGGACTCAGACCCAAATGCTATTCCATCATGACCGTCAAAGACGAGAAACGAACCGGCAAAGGCATACCGCGAGTGGCTTTAAAAAAAAGCATACGCCACGACGACTACAAAGTCTGCCTGATGGAACAATCTTGCAAGAGCGTTGAGGGCTGCACCATCCGCAGCACCAACCACCAGCTGACGCTCAACGTTGTCAGGAAAACGGCACTCACTCCGTTCGACGACAAGAGGTGGATCATGGACGATGGGGTAAACACGCTGGCATACGGTCACCGTTCCATTAAAACGATCGACCGCCAGATGACGTCGTCATTTGCCGACGAGACAGTGGTGAAGAGCGAACCCCGGCAATGAACAGGTTGAGGATTTGGTTCTCGGACGCTTCAAACTCGAGCTCGGTGGGCACTTTTGCTTTGGTCGTTTTGCTGTATTTGTTTCCCTCGTTGTCGCGTGCCAAATCAATCAAGGACAAAAGATCGAGCTGCCAAACTGAGTCGGGCGCGGCGACTACCGTCTGCAGTCTCGGGTATTGTTTACGCGCCGGTCTGTGCAGCGTGTAAGTGTCTGTGGTGGTCAACCATTCGCCGACGGTTTTTTTGTTTGCACGGTCTCGCACGGCCGCATGCAACGCTTTTGGTCCTCGGTACGCAGCCACCTGCTTCGGGTCGAAATATATCGTGCGCAAAAACTCAT
>JAQFZU010002136.1:0-10504 GCA_034696185.1 Henia vesuviana | reverse complement strand
CTACCACAGTGAACTTGCCAATTGATTGAATAGAAAACCAACACTTTTCATATACAATGATAATATGATCAATTCTGTCCATTGAAACAATAATACAATTGTTAATCATTATAACAATAAAAATCACACCTGATAATACAAATGCAAATAGAAAATAACAGGTAAATGTAAGTATTAAATACTATTAGCAATTCAAATGACAATAAAAATAATAATAATTGATTATGACATTAATAATACACGAATAACTTACAATGATGTCGTTCTCGAAAACTGTATCGAAATACGAAGGGGAATCTTGGTGCAATCACTTCATCAATGGGAGTGAAGACAAAGTGAAAGTGGTAAGCAACTCTTCTCTTCCTTTGGTGTTTGTGAAACTTTGCAGACAGTTCATCGACGAGAGAAAGGTTAGATTAGATTGGTGGTCGTGCTCGAGCTGTGACGGACTAACATATCCAAACAAATTATCGATACTTGTCCTATGTGGGAACGCATGTGTGGAAACGAGTTTGCTCTAGTGTTAAAATAGGTCGAATATTTAAGTAAACTGTACACACGATTTCCGCACGAGAATCACACACGACGATATGACGCGAGCAATGTAATCAAGCGTGCAATTCGGAACGAAGAGTTTTATTTAAATTACGAACGTGGACGATTCGTGGAATGCAGGATAAAAATAAGCGACGTCTTTTATTTGAGCGCGAGAATAGACCCAATGGATGGAAAAATTCGATTTGTTTTTGCTGAAAACCATTCCATGCTGTGCAAAGAAAAGGCAAGCGAGGTTGTGCTCACAAAAAGCATTTACGAAATCGATTTCATACACGGAGCGAACAAATTGGATGAATAGTTTGGGATAACAAACTATTAAAAATTAAAAATTATATTAAAAATTTTTTTTTTAAATATCCAAAGCTGTACTCGATCGAAACGCTAAATAAAAACTTTTTATTTTTTAAAAGTTATTAATAACCACGAGAAAAAAAAATAATACAAAAAAAAATCAGATCTTGCGATTGAAAAAAAAAACTATAAATATTCGCGCCATTCATCACGTGTCACTCGTAAAAGTAAAAAATAAATTTAAAAAATTGCATTTGCGTCAATTTCGCGTCGGGGTGAGATTGTTCGCGGACAAAATCTAAAAAAAAAATTCAAAAATTTTTTTAATTTTTTTCTAAAATTAAAATAAATATGATTTTAAAAAAATTTAAAATATCACGCGACGATAGACCTTGGCGTTTATAAATAAAATTAAATAAATAAAAATGTAAAAACAAAGTAAAATATTTTAAACTATTTAATTTTTTTAAAAAAAAAAAGAAAACGAGAAAAACATAAAATAGAATTGTTAAAATTTTTTTATATTAAAACCAAATATTTTTAAACATTTTCAGATGATGATAATGAAACGCGTTACTTACGAATATGACCACCGATGGACGGAAACTTGACCAGTCTATCGAGCCATGAATACAAGAGTAGGTTTTATTTTTTAATAGCGTTAGAATTGTTGTTAAAGTTTTTTTTTTTTAATCTGTAGAAAACTTGAACAAATAATTTTTTTAGAATTACTTGTACCACTGTTAAAGTTTTTTATCTTTTTTTTCTTTTTTATGAGTGAGCAATGTTTATTTCGGTTTTTCTTTATTTTGAGAAAATTCGAACATCCACTTACAATTGAGACCGTTGCGGGCAACTAGAACCAATTTCAATGAGTCATTGAGTAGCGATTATGGGAGTTGGTTTCGTTATTTTAATCACGTTTGATTTTTGTTTTAAATCAATTTGAACGAATCATTGAGTCACAATTATGGGAATTGGTTTCATTATTTTAATCACGTTTGATTTTTGTTTTAAATAACTTTTAAATCGATTATTTATTTGAGCAAGGAAAGTTTTTCTTTGTTTTGGTTTTTTTTATTTTTAGAAAATTCAACTCGCAACAGCGACTCACAACTAGAACTATCGACATACGAGTTTTTGTGAATTGTATTAATTTCAACGGAACATGGATTACGGGAGTAAGTTTTATTCTTTAATCGCATTTTAGTTTGTTTTAAACAAATATATTTTTTTTTAAGTTAGTTAGTAATTTTGCAGGTTTTTAACTTTTATTTTTGTGTGAGTAGAGTTTTGTTTTATTTTTTTTTTATATTTTTAGGAAATTCAAACGGCAGCAATCGGGAGATTGATGATATGATTTATTATCTGCGACTGCTTCATCTCGAGCTTAGAAAAGGATTAAATTTGGCAACCCCATAATTACTGGCCGAATTTCATCTTTTACCAATGCATTACAAGTTGTAACCACTTGTACACACACAAAATTTTAGGTTTTTTTTTTAATGACAACTTGTTTTTAAATTTTCATCACAGTATGTTTTTTTTCTTTTGTTTTAAAAAACAATTTTAAAACAAAAAAATGTATTTTTTTTAAATAAAACTTTATAGTCACATTAAAAAACTGTTTTCTTGTTTTATTAATTTTATTTTCAAATGGTTCTCGTTTTTAAAGACAATCGAATACAAATCGTATAAACTTAAGACTAGCAAAAACACCCTCTTCATCTTTTTTCAAATGTTCCCACGCTTCGGATTGATTTCTTAGAACCTTCAATCATTCGATTTTTGTTTCATCATCCCTGTAACAATTTAATAGTGGGAGCGAGTTAAAGCGGTAAAACGACATTTGTGAAAAAACTCTGCAGAAAGTGATGTGGTTTTATCACCAGTGGAATTCAAAACCAATTTTTTTCGTCTAAACAACAGCAAAACATAAACTTGAATTTGCATTATTTAATTCTTTTTTGTAACTGTCGCGATATGGGGGAAATTAAACATCTAGAGAGACACATGTACCGGAGTTCGAAACGAGCTAAATTGTTGAAAGAGGCTTATGAAGATGCAACCTTCGAAACAAATTATTCTTACTTTTTAATCGATCTGAAACCAGACACAAAGTCCGTAATGTGATTGAAAACTCCCAAATTTCCAGACGTACTCACGGTGGTCTACACGTTTCTGTTTTGATTAAGGTTTTCTGGCAATAAAAAAATATATTAAAAAAAAAAAGTAAACAAAAAATTTTTTTTCCTCGAGACGTTCCGTCATAACCAACGGATGAGTCGATTGATGCAAAACTCGGATCTCTTGCGAGCAATTCCAAAGCTGAACAACGGTCAACTCCAAGGAGTTTTGGCACACTGTTCGTACGGTTTTGTTCAGACCATTTTCAAAATTTGTTTATACGTTCTTTGGAGAATAGTAAGATTGAACGCTCTTCAAAAAAAAAGACTGCAACCTCACAAACATCTCGTGAGACATCTGGCTACAAACGCTCGCACTGTAAAACGAAGAAAAAAATTAATTAAGGCGAGTAGAGAATTGATTAAACGCTTAATTACAATCGTGAAAACGCTCTTTACTCACTTCACCAAAAAAGGAAAAAAGAGAGGCACACCTAAGAGCATGCAGAACCAGAAAATAAGTTCGAGTACGTGATAATGGTGAATCGCCTGATTCTCGTGCCCTAAGCCATGATGGAGTAGTTGAGCAATAGACAATTGCAACGAGCTCTACCATCCACTTTGCGACGACACCCGAATCCATTGAAAGTAGAAGAAACATCCGTCGTCCGGGCAGATGCATCCACTTTTGCATTTGCTCAAAACAAAGAACGGCTGTCCGAAGAACTGGTGCAATCGCTTTGCAATCTATTTCAAAAACTAAACTGACATGGGACGATAACAGACAAATAATAGAAAACGGGAAGATTATCTCGGGTACCAACATAATAGACCTATTGAACTTTATAGTGAGATGAAGAAAGACAAAGGAGGCACCAGAAGGGATGGATCATTTCATGAGCATGCTCCAATGAGTTAACATGGCGAAAGATCTTATCGTCAATCCGAAACCGTTGTCGTACATCCATGACAATGGGAAAGGTTCGCCGAACAAAATGAGCAAAAGCAAACGCGTATTTGCATCTGCGAGGAAAGGAAAGAAAAGAGGGCAAAAAAGAAGTGGCTCATATTTACTTCGATTCTTCTCATCCGGCTGGATTCGGTGGAATTGAGAAGTTGAAGGTTGCCGTCAAATCGAGAGCTGCACAACGTGAAGTGGACTGATTTCTCAGTGGGGTCAATGCATACACCTTACATTGTCCGGCATTTTACAAATTTCCAAGATCCAAAACGGTAACCTATGGACCTAATGTGCAACTGCAGGCAGACTTGGTGAACGTTTCGGATTTTGCTAGAAAGAACAAAGTGTCAAATACAGTCATCGATGTTTTTAGTCGAAAAAGTTTCGTGTGCCCCTTGAAAATAAAGCGTTCGTTAAGGGTGACAGATGCTTTTAGTGACGTGTTGGCGGAAACTGGCAATTCACCCGTAGTAATGCTTCAAAAGAATCGCGGTGGAGAGTTTCTGGGTGCGGTTTTCCAATCTAACTTGAAGAAAAAGGGACTTCAGCACTTTCAACACGGAAAAGGCATCACTCGTAGAAAGATTCAATTTAACATTGGAAAGGAAAATGTAGAAATGGATGACTCACATGGGTCATGCATGTTTCGTCGACAACATCCAGGATTTTGTGGGTTCCTACAACTGATCTGTTCACAGTTCATTGGGTATATCTCCGAACGAGGTTAACAGGAGAGACGTGTGGCACGAGTTATATGGCAATGAGAGAAAATTCTATAAAAACGTTAAGAAATATATTTCAAGTGGGAGAGTGCATGCTCATAATGAAAGCGCGCGTCACATTTCAACGAGGATACAAATTGAGTTGGTCGAATGAACAATTCGTTATCTCTTCGAGGGGATGTAGAGAAGAGGTTGAGATTTACGGTCTGAGAGACCTGCTCGGTGAGAATATATTGGGCATGTTTTACGTTGAAGAGCTTCAGCCCTTCGTGCCGGAAGATGATTCGAATAAGTTGTACACGATTGAAAAAATACTGACCACGAGGGGTAGAGGTGAGCAGAAACAGGTTCTCATTTGTTGGGCAAATTATCCACCATCTTACGACTTGTGGGAACCGGCAATCTCCATAGTGAACGTTTAACAAAGAGAAGAAAACGAAAATATAAGATGATTTTTACTTGACAATAGACAACGTCGGTTTTAAAGATGTGAAAGCGTCTGCTTTCTCTTTCCGGCTACACCGTCCCTTGCATTTCATCAACGAGCGCAGGGTTGCTTTTCTCAATTTTTATTATCCGCAAACTTTCAACAACTTACATCTGTCTGATGAGCTAGATTTTCAATTACTAAAAATGGATAGGATGGAGGTTGATTTTCCCGTTTATGAGCCAATCGTACAAACCGACAACATGTTCTATTTTGAGGAAATGAAAATCTTGGAGGAAGCGTTAAAAGATTTGCTCAAGTTTCTGAATACTGAGATTGAAAATGCGATTGGAGATTTAGTTTATTTTAGTTTAACCGCTAAAAGGATCAAATTGGATTTGAAAAAATGTGCAAATAATAATCTTGAAGAATCTGGTGACAACGATAGGATTAAAGACGGAGAGGGACGTTTATTTAGATTACGCATCACATTGCGTTTTAGAACCTTTATATCCTATGCGAAAGGCTTTGATAAAAGAGTGGTACTTGATATTAGAACGCAAAAACGAAAGAGACATCGACTACTTGCTGAGATTTCCAAACACTTACTTTTTTAGCAAAAGTGACGTAATTCACGATTTGAACAAGCACATCAAACGATACGAAAATGTGTCTCTTTCTCACAATTCTATCACCTACAGGGTACGCGTCACTTTTTCTTCAATGTATAAAATGTTTGTTATGGCTCCTGAACTACCACTTTTACTAGGATTTAAAACAAACGCGTATGGGGAGGCCGTGCTTACAACACCCACCTACAGCAAACGTGTTTTTCGTCAGCTGTTAGGATATTAGCAACTGCTGGTAAGTTGTAATGTGGTCAAAGCAGAACAAGTTGGAGCAAATTATGTCCCATTGTTACGTTCGCTTGAGTTGGAAAAGAAAAAACAGAAAATTGGAAACACGTCGAATTTGTCACTTCTCGTTATAAAAGATTGTCTGTCGAAAATTTCGAATGCATCGATATATGTATAACGAGCAAAAAAGGGAGAGAGTCATACCATTCGCGAGAGAGTTGTTGGTGTGCCCAACGCTCCATTTTCATCGGTTTCGGTGACCAACAAAAGAGTGAGCACCTTACAATTATGAAGATTCCATTTCGCAAAAATCCCGATCTTTGTTACGAAGGTTGGTGTCGAGCTCAAATGGGTGGTGGAGCAGGAACACTAACTGCGCCATCAATTGTTGAGACTGCCATTCCTTTAGTTGAAACGAAAACTTTGATACCTCGATCTCGAAAACAAAAGACGGACGGCAAACAAAATTGAACTAAATGGAAAACAAAAAAACAACAGAAAGGGGATGGCATAAAAAAGGCGAAAATTAAGAAAATGCTGACATTCAGATCTGTTTGGATGCAGTGGGTGAACGAGAAAGAAGTGTTGCGGAGGAAAAAAACGCACGCATTTGCACTTCTGTTCGTGGCGGGTCGGACGAGACTTGGCATTGCTTTGGCAACAACTACGTGTGCACAGTTCTTGTCACAGATGACAGACTGCCTCTCGCAAGATGTACAAAAATTGTCTTATTTTGAAACTCAAACGAGTCGAGTCGAGATAATCTCTACTTGATCGGAACACTGCTTGAATAGCTTCGACAATCGTGGAAGTTCTGACAACAAAATCTTTTTACTTGAAGAGCACAATCCTGGTGTCTCGCCTTCAAACTTCAGTGCATTGCAAAAAGTGCACTTCAAACACATGCTACCAATAACAGTCGGAGGAAAGTTTAAATATTCCAATTCAGGTACATAATTGATTGCTTTGTCTTTTGCATGTATCCACTTGCTTGCCCGTGAAGTGACGTTTTGAATCTTTTCCAGTTGGAGTTGATCTGTGCGAGCTTCAACAGTTTTAGGCAAAATTCGGTTCGGCTGAGACATTACATTGAATTCGTTGTGTCGATTTTTAACTTCTAAGCTACTTAGAAGAAACTATAGGAAATATTTATTATTGTTTCAAGTGATAAATTGATACAGATAATAAATCAACGAAAATAATTCTCAAGTGTAATGGAATAATTTGCAAATGAATAATAATTTATTAAAATGCTTAATTCTAATAAATACATTTTGATTAAATAAAATGTTATTAATAATACTATAATAATACAACAATACAATAATACAATAATACAATAATAACAATAATAGTGAGGAATTAATGCGAATATTCGAAGCCATGATGCCGGGCTTCACGATACGATTGGACTGCACACAAGATGGCTGATGTCTTTGGCCGATTCGTCTCGTCATGTGCAACAAAGAATCGTTCATCAATTGCTTAATCAAAAAATGAGCGGCAATTCCGCAAATGGTGTTCAGCGAGTTACTGAATAAAGCGCTCACTACTCTCATGTGAGAAGCAAACAATGAATAATTTCTCTATGTAATAAATACTCACAAAAAAATGGCCTTTTAAGCTGCTGCTTAAAGCAAGACAAGATGGCTTCTTCCCAATCCTTGACTGGAAAAAGCTGAATGTCACTTCTAACAGTGGCTGGACTTGATAGAAATTTCACTTTAGTAATTTCACTAAAGCAAAATTGTAGATTCTTCTCAAATTGATTTGAGACAAATCTGATGACTTCAAGCTTCAGGTTGAGGGTTTTTAGGTTTGGAATAAATCCTAGTTTGTCCTCAGTGGCTGAAGTTTGATTTTGAAATGATTTTTCAGAAAGTTAGTTTTATCTGAAGGATGAGGAAAAAACAAACTGCACTTTCTCAATGTCAAAACACAGGATGCTCAATTCTTTTCTCTTGCTTCCAGCTGTTCAGGAAATGGCAAAAAACAGCTGATTTTAAATGAAAGAAAATAAACATTTTATTTAAAACAAAGCACAACTCTTTATTTTAACAGAAAAATTTTCTAATTATTTATGCAAAATAATTACAAAACGAATATTAATTAATAAATAATTAATACAACAATAAATTTCCGAATATAACAACACAATAGATATTTGACATTAATAATTAAATATGAATTATTAAAATCAAATCCTTTCAATAATAAATATTAATATATCATAATATCGAAAACTGTTGGATTTGGGAATTTCCCAACAGTGATCGCCAAAGTTGCTGTCAGTAGTTCTCGAGATTAATGTGCATAGGTGATCGGATGTTCGGTGTTTGTTTGTTTGTCTTTTAGCAGTTTGCAATCGTTGCACCTCTTTTCTCAGCAGTTTCATTGCTTCGTTGAACAGCTTGTCGGGTTTTGTCTGTTTCACATGGTTGTGATATGTTCACATAAGAAATTTTCGTGTTAAATCATAAAAAATTTAGCTTCAATTTATGTTTTAAATTTTGCTCTAATTCATGTTTTTCATTTTACTTAATTTCATTAAAAACAAATACGAATTTTGTACATTTTTGCTTTAATCTATTTGCAATTGTTCATCTTTGCATTCTTTCATTTACAAGCAAACTCATTTTTGACTGAAACATAAATTCACGCTTATTCATTTCTCGTTTATTATGACTCCCTTATATTTGTGAATGCTGGCTAGTAGTATTAAAAACTGTGGAGTGTTTGAATATAATTTGTTGATTAATGTGGTTTATTGTTTAGTGTATTAATGTATGCTTTTATAGCTATCAGACGGAGTAATTTGATGCCGCATCATTGTGAGTCTATAAAAGGATGTTTTTTTGCGCGCTATTGACCTGACCTTTTGCATTCGACATTGTTATTTCTCGTAGATTACTCATGTAGTAATTTTAAACGTTAATTAGAAATAAATCAGTTGTTCAGTTTAATAATGAATTAGTCTTTATTGATTACGATTGCATCGGTGATAAAAGAGACGGTAGAGCTCGTGAACACATTTCATGAGTGACGAAGTTGAGTCGCAGACTCGAGACGATACATCAACCCACAAGTGGTAGCAGTGGATTAGTTTGAGATAATAATGAAGAAAATAAGTGAAAGTGTTAAGTGAAGTGAAGTGCCAGTTAGGAAAAAGTGAAAAAGTGTGTTTTAGTAAAACATACGAAGAATACCAGTTGATCCCTATACGGGACCGTAAGTCAATCTCTCTAAGCCGAAAATAACGAAGAAAAATGAAAACATCTAAAACCGTAAGTGAAATAGAGGTTTTAACGAACCAGAATTACATTCTGTGGTCACGAAAAATGGTGGGTTACTTAAAGTGCAAGGATTTGTGGTCGGAGGCAATTCTTGACGATGAGAAGCCAGAACCCATAATGGGAGATAAAAACTTTGATAGACAGAAAAAGGAGAGAAAAGAATGGGAAAAGAACAATGTGGCTTATGGAGCAATCTTATTAGAGTTATCTGATTCTCATGTATTGAAATATTCAGCCATAACGAGAGCAAAAGATTTATGGGAAAAAATCAAATCCGATATGGATGAAAATAACGAAGAAAACCGCCAAAAAGCACGAAGGGAAGTTTTGGCGCTAAAAATGAATAAGACAGAAAAAGCGGGAGAATTTATAGATAGAGGAATGGCAGCATTAAATTACACGATAGAACTGGGGGATCAAATGGTTACCAAAGAACAATTAGTGTTCCAAATATTACATGGAGTTAGGGAAGAATATGATGAAGTAGTCAAAGTATTAAAAACCGATTGAACGAAGAAAGATTTGAAACGAGTGAGAGATGCGCTAATTGACGAAGAAAATAGACATTTGTGCAGGCAAGAAGAACGCCCGATCCGTCAAGACGGGGTGCGATACGCAGTGTTGGTAAATCAGCATGGGCGGACGTCAACTTTTCATCGGCAAACTAAAACTAAAGGTAACTTTCAAAATAAAAATTTTAATGACAGAAATAATAGGCAGAATAGCGAAAAAATGCAGCATCCTGATAGAAACGGATGTTGGACGTGTGGGAAATTAGGACACCGCCGATCGGAATGCCGAGCCGGCATTAAATGTTACAATTGTAATGGCCTGGGTCAAAAGGCAGAGCAGTGCAAAAACAAAAACAAAGTGAAAAATGAAAAAGGAAATGAGAAAACTAAAAAACAAAGAGCTAGAATGGCAGCAAGTAGCAAAGTAGATGATGGAAGGATGATAATTCATACGATAGACCCTTAGTGGTACAGGGACAGGTGGTTCGATGATGAGTGGCGACGAGATAACCCAAATATTAAATTGGTATTAATACCACCACCACCAATGAGTAAGAAGGAGCAGTAGGCTAGAATCCACCAAAGAAAAATTATAGAAGAGATTTGGAATAGGAAAAAAGAAAGGAATTTATATGAAGAAACTCCTGAATCGGAAAGCCAAAGTTTGAACAAAGAAGAAAAAGGTAAGATGAGCATTGCGGGAGGAGGGATAGAAGAACTGCCAAACGATGCAGATGAACAAAAAAGAATCGAAATG
>JAQFZU010002135.1:0-10508 GCA_034696185.1 Henia vesuviana | reverse complement strand
CTATATCTATAAAACAAAGGATGTGGTTTTTAGCTTACTTTGAATACATTTTTTGATAAAGTGATGTTGTTACCAATAATTAATTTCTAATGAAAGATATATTTCCTCAGCTGGTTATAAGCAGAATTTTGACTTGGTATATCTTTTAAAGAATTCACAGTAAGTCAAAGTAGCTGGCGAAGTGGGGGAAAACAAATTTGGCGCCATTTGCATTTCTTTGTTGCTATGAAAGTAAACAAATGAAGAGTGCCATCTTCAGAGAAGATTAGAATAAACAAAAACCAAACAGTTGCAATAGTAAACAAATTACAATTCTAACAACAGGTGGAACTCAACCTTTGTATACTTAACCCAAAAAGAAATTGAAACAATAAATACAGTTAACCTCATAAAATGGTTATACAATAGCATTTCTGCAATAAAATTGCATAGAATTATTAAACAAAGCAAAACTAAAAACTGAATTGAAAACAGTCTAAAAAATAATCTAAAAAATACAATCAAATGCCGAGATGGAAACCACAGACCGCCCAGTATGAAGACATCACAGGCAAACCAAAAAATGACAAAATTTATTTTCCAATTTCTTGTTTAAAGCAAAAAAATTGTAATTGTAATTTCAATAATAAAAATATTTTTAAATAATTTAATAATAACTCGCTAAACATACCATTTTCCCGAATTAATAGTAGAGTAAGTGGGAGCACGACACGCACATAATACATCTGCATTACAAGAATTGTAAGTAAAGCAATAAAGACACAAAGTTTGTAAAGAATTGCATCCAATTTCCTTCTAGTCAAAAAACCAGCATTGTTTTATACATCTGGAACTGATGCGTTTCACGATAAAGAATTTAACTGGCTATCTACATTCACAGCATTTAACTACACAGATTGGTGTTCCTCTAGCCCGAGATTCTATTCAAATGAAAATTGTGTTTTCTTTTATTTAGAAAATCCAGGCATAAATCATTGGTGTTGGGATAATATTAGTTGCGATGCAAGCCTTTATTTCATATGCGAACAGCCATTGAACTAGTGAAAATTAATTATGTAAAAAAATAGAAATAAAACTACTTGGCTTTACCTAGAAAGTAATAGAACCAATAAATACATTCAACCTGCAACGTTTCTGTTGAGGTCAAGGGATTAATTGAGTTAATACTAGTTTTTGGTTTTTATCATTGGATTAGTTGTTTGTGTTGTTTATTCTTATTCTTTTATTTGTGTGCTTCATTTGTTATGTTAGTTTGGAATATTGTATTTGCATTTTATTGTTATTTCAATTATTATTTCTGAGTGTTATTAAAGATTAATAAAGAATCAATATGGCCATGGAGAATCTCCTTAAGAGATTCTGAATATAAATGGTCGCCTAGGCAATGACCAATGGCAATAAGGAGTGGCGAACCCACATTCCAATGTGACGTCGATTACCCACTAGATAGGGCAGACAATATGGCGGAATGATGTTGTTTCCAAAGCCTCTTGTTATAATTTATTTCACAAGTAAATAAAATGATTAGTTACCTATCTCAGTCTGGATTTCTTCATGTGAACAATGATTGCTGTCATTGGTAAGTCATCTAATTGATGTTCCGATATTTACCAGTCTAAATCTGCATATATGGACATCGAGTGTTCGTGGATCCCAAATTTTGCATACTCACCTTCGAGCCAAGCTGATCTAATTTGAAGTCTGTCTTAATTAACATCAGCTCACCTAAGGACGTGCAATCGACAGTAAAAGCCAACAGTTTTGATTTTTAATAATATTTAGGAAATTGGACATTTTTCTTAGAAAATAATGTCGAAATCTGATATTAAATATGGGGAAATTATTTACTTAGAATTTAGAAATTTTCAGTCTAATCGGAACCATTTACTCAATTAGTAGAGAAATTATAAAAGTAATATAAAATAATATAAAAGATAATAATAAAACCTCTAATTAAGTATAGTAAACTCAATTTATTTAATTTTTTAATCTTTAATTAATTTTATTAATTTTCTTACAGTTCCCTATTGATATAACCTTTTGACATATTGAATTTCCGAAAAATATCTAATCAGTGCAATATAAATAAGACCAAAAACTTCTCATAAATCACATCCATATACAAAAATGAAATTAGGTAAGACTACTTTCACGATTTTATATCATTTGAGAACTTTCTATCAACAACATTTCACAATTTCACGTTATATAATGCTATTATTTCTAGGTATTATTGTGCTTGATGTGCACTAACATCTTACATAAAATGAGTTAAGTTGCTCACTTCAGAACATTATATTTTTGGGTTTTGAAATGTGGGCCTAAATGTAGATTCAGGCACCGGAGAAATAAACATGCACACGGAAGAAGATTTTGAAGTCGACTGTTATATTTTATTCTAAAACAATAGTACATCGCCACGCAGCGACAATGCTTATTTTAAACTGCCATCTATGATTGATAGGACATATCAGTGCTCATCTTCAGTCTTTACAAAATTTATATTTGCAAAGGGTTAAAATGTCAAGAGAACTTCATCCAACTTCATAATGGTTGTTACTACTTTTCCGATACTGGAAGCACTTGCTACTGATCATTGCTTAAATGTGCAGCAATCAATTCCAAGCTGATAAGCATCGAATCAATTGAAGAAAATTTCGCAATCGTAAAACATCTTCAGTATATGAATTGTAAGTAATGTAGTCAACAGCTTTAAAATGACAAAAATACAAAATTGAAAACTGTGACCGGCCGCTCCGTCATCTGGACACGGTTTTCAAACATTGGTTTTGCAATCAGGCCACTGTGAAATCATTGAAGCAGACGTGTGATTTGTGTGTTTGAGCCTTTCACCACCACTACGACCCATATCACCACCATGTTCCCAACACTTTCGGCAACCTCGTACTGTCGGTCAAGACTGCCGATACAAAGCCATGTTAACTTAAGCCTCTGATTGATGGCTCACATAGGGTAGATTCCTATATTGGGGTTGAGACCCTTAAGCTGTGTAGTTAGATGACCGGGATCCACGTTGCCCTCTAGTGACGGTTTGGTCACAAAACTAATGTTTAAACTTGTGACCATCCGTTCTGCCGCCGCTTGGATACGGATTCCAAGTAGCGGTATTGCAGATGGGTCACTTGAATAATTTGGGACAAACACGTAATTGATAGATTGGCGAGCCTTTATTGATAGGCCACAACTCGCAATCACCATCACGCTCCCGATGTCTTCTAAGGTTCGCCGGCCTCGTACTGGTATCTATGATACGAGGTCTAAGACATCATAAGCACACTAAATGGCTATGTGGGGTAGCCATACGTCCTCATCAACCCTCACACAACATTCCCCACGCCCACTGCGTGGCCACCTGAGCAACCCCACTCATCATCACCTTAGCCAGATTTCCCTGTCCGACCTCTCAGATGGGAAGTCACTAACTGACAACTCACTAAGAGTTGTGCCACCTCAGGTGGTGCAATGGACGCGCCCCGAGGTCACATGACCGGGACCCATGCTGCCCTCTAGTGACAACTGGTCACAAACTTTAATTAAATTTTTATTTTTCTAGTTAAGCAAAAAGCTCTTTTTTGGATATCGGCAACAGATGCATTTGACAAAGGGAAATTCAATTGAATGTCGACATTGCAACCATTAAACTATACCAATTGGTGCCACAATCAACCGAGTAATGGTGGAGGACGTGAACATTGTGCCCATTACTGGTTAAGAAATCCAAAAACAAATCACTGGTGTTGGGACGATTTCATTTGTGATAAAGATAATGTTTGCGATTCTCCTACACATTTCATATGTGAGCAACAATTGATGTAAATGTTAAAACTTTATAATACACAAACAAATTTGCAAACGAAATTGTTTAGTAAATTTCCAAAATTCAATCTGTGAAATAAAAATTATGATTTCATTACTAACTATAAAAAGTGTTAATTTGCTAATTATTTTTAAAAACATTGTTACATTTGCAATGTATCGCTTTTGATCAGTCTAATTGAAAGTTAAAGTGATGGGCAAAACTAGAGCAAAGCAAAGAAAAGTGCAGGCCCCAAGTAAGCTACTAAGTTGGAACGCTAAAGGTGCTAATTCCAACTTGTCACTTGGTAAAAAACCCAATGTCGACAACAATCGCAAAGCTAAATTTATATTTTAGCAGGATTGCGAAACCAAAATTGACATTGTAATGTACGAGAAATTCAACAGGATTCGAATCGAATTAATAAGAAAACTAATCACGCTAAAAAATAGTCAAGGTTATTAACCTCAGGAACTATTTTGGCTTCAAACGTTAAAACTTTTGAGTTTTAAAGAGAATTCACAAAGAATTAGTCATGAATATTATAGAATAATTATCATAGCAAATAAAAACCTTGTAAAGTAATATTACTCACGATAAATGTTTCAATAATAAACCAGAATCGATTGTTGAGAATTCACATCTTATACTCACAAGCGTGACCTAAAAGCGGTTGAAAATGATTGAAAATCACTTTAAAAAATGTATAGAAAACAAGTCAAGGTTCCTCAGAAACCAAGAAATAACTAGTATCTCCCAATTGACACTTTCAAAGCTGCATTCTCTGACAATGAATGAATTAATCAAAATTGATCCAAAAAAGATAAGTTCTCTTAAAAAGAACTTCACAAGAAGTACCAAAATTGAGAATTAATTGATTGTTCAAGCTTACCGGGCTTTTATAAACTCTTGATGGTCACATGGTAATGATAACCAATTATAAACTGACCAGTATCAGTTTAAACCATTATGCCCTGGGGAACATTGTCATAATTAAAGAATTACGCCAACAGATGGCAATGTTGGATTAACAACAAAAAAAACTACCGTAGGGGGTAACAAACCAAAAAAGAATACCAATCTTAAGGGGCCAGCGTGCAAACTCAACAAACAGACGTCGAAACGCCTCCGTAAGAACGTTCCGTGCACAGTGCGCATAAACAAAACAAAAAGCACGCTTTGAGCAAACGAGCTGAAGGGTCGGCTCGTGACATTCTTCCCCTTCTAGATGAATACGATAAAGGAAATTAATGTATGATGACGTTTGTATTCATTCTAAAAAAAATAAATGCGAATGGAGGTAAGCACAATCAAATTGTTATGGTATAGTAATCAGGACTAAAGACAGATGTATGAATGTAAAACAAAACAATAAGAATCTATTTCAAAATAAAATATTCAAAACAAACATAAATAAACACAAAAGAAAATGTTTATTATAGGAAAGGACTTATCTCTTCTATAAAAACGTTCAAATTTTTAAACAAGACGAAACACTGCTCATCTTACCACACTCCTCTTCCCCTTCTAAAGGCAATTCAGAATTTTTAATATGTTTAAAACCTCTGAACGACTAAGAGAAGAATAAGGAACATTTTCAGATGTAAATGCATCAATGTTAATTGATTTCAGTTTTGATTTGGATGAGAATGGACTTTCGATTATTCTATGTCGTCCTCTAGGTCGTTTTAAAATTGAAATGATAAACTGATTTCCATCCATCAATTTTGGATGTTTAGTAAATTTAACATACTGTCGTTTAGCTCCTGTCTGCTTAATGGGAGCAGGAATTAAACTCTTTAGTGTTTTAGAGTCATACTCACTGCCCAAAGAGTAAAGTAAAATTAAAGAAGCGAGCGACGAGCGCGACAGGTTTTCTTTAGGTTATCTTGATTCTGGTTTGGTTGTTTTGGGGTATAATTTCTGTGTGGAACTTCCTGCCAAGGCTCCTTATATCCACTCGGGTGTCCTGGTGGATGGCACCTGGGTAATCTGGCGACGACAAGTCGCCCTAAATTTGTCCCCTAAACCAAGAGACAAAGCAGGGGTTTGTTGCTCTGCGACCTCTCTCAGGGTGATGTCTCACCATTCATTTTGTTTACCGTGAGAGTGAGGAGTGGGGCTGAGGTCACGGCGGTCAATTTCCGCCACATGTGCACAACGATGAGGTCGCGATATTATCATGACCCAAATTAATATAAAATATTAAATTGAGATCACGACACAGTCCGTTCAGTGCACGTTTTAAAAATGTTTACAAAACTACCCACATAATACAAATATTAATCACTTTTAATGTTTTGTATCTGGTTACAAAAATACCAAGCAGTTTAAACTATGCACAAAAAAAATCATGAAGGGAAACCTGGTTGATATTTAACTGTAATGATGAATAGTAAAAATTGTCGGTAAAACTAGAAATTTTAAAGATATTAAAGACCAGTGGCAACCTGTTGTCGCCAAGATTACTTGTGATATATCCACCAGAACACCCGAGAGAATATAAGGAGCATCGACAGGAAGTCAACACAGAATTATACTCCAGCAATCAAAACCACAGAACCAGCAAGCGCCTACCAATCGTCAAGCCATATTAAACCAGAGTATAGGAGTGATAGAGGACATGGGCCATGGAATTCTAAGGTTGCTCGACCAACAGATCGTTTAAGAGAAAAAGACAAAAATCGCCAGAGAAGCCTGCCGCCACCCACACTAAGACACCACCAGCACCGGCGCATGCTCTGTAGGACACACCTGGACCACGATCCGAGTCGCGTGGACAATACTCCGCGACCCAACCGCAGAACGTAGTAGTTGTATGTATTAATCTTTGTATGAGCTCACGCTTCAATTATAATTCCTACAATAAACACGATCCGTTTATGTTTATTACTCGACTTGTTACCATTTTCTTTCCCTATACCATAATCGCTAAATTCCAGTACAAAATAGAATAGTTAGTATTAACCGCGATCAAATCCAGAGTCCGAATAGAGTAAGATAAGAAAACCGGAGCACAACAACCCCAGCTTACACCAATATTCTATGCTATTCTATGCTAATTATTAAATTTACTAAACTTTAATATGTTTTCTCAGTTTAATTTTATGTATTAAATTTGATTAATAGAAAACACAAATACATTCTTTTCATTCTTTATATTAGTTTACAACATTAAACAAATAATATTTTTTGCTGCCAACTTGTATTAATCGCAGTTGTCACAATTAATTTTGAACATTTTTCTCCCATCTCCAGTCTCTTTGTACAATGCTTCCAGCTCTTTCAGTGTTTCTGCATTCGAAGAGTTTTTACGAAAATATATGCGATACATGCCTAGTATTCAAATATAAAAATAATTAATGAGTGTGTATGGTTTAATTTCTAAACCAATACTTCTATATTGTTTTCCTTCATTTATGCATGCATATTCCAATATTCCTATATCTTTACCTTTATCTTCAATTTTGACTACAGTATAAACCCAACCATCATGTTCGTACTTTCCATTTGACTCATCTTTATTGTATGTATTAAAAATAAATCAAAAAAATGTAAAATAAAATTTTTTTTTACTCAATAAATAATATCCCCATCGTCCGGGTTGATCCTTTAACATGACTACTTTTAGTTTGGACGAATGTTCCTTTCTTTAAAAACATAAAATGTAATTTGAGTTAATTTAGGATTTAAAACTTACAACTTAGAATCTTTGTAAACGACTGTTGCGTAAAAATTATTATTTGTATTTGCAAGTGAAATTTTTGCACAAGATACAGGGTTTTGTTTGAGCTCTTCATCGTTGCTTTCAACTACCCACCAAGTGTCTTTATACTGAAACTAAAAATAATAGTTAAAATGAGGCAACAAAATATATTTAAGATATTTACGTTTGTTTGGTTCGCTATTTCATCGGCTTTTGGTTTTGGACAAGGTCCATCATAAAAAATATTGTCGCATTTGGCCAAGAATGACAAGGCGAGAAGAAAAATGATGTAACTAATCATATTGACTTTTTGACTGTAATTTTCTTCCTGTTTAATTTTTATTTAAAAGTTTCAATGCCTGCAGTGACGTAAATGTTTACAATAAAATGAATATAAATTCACAACCAATATTGCACATAGCAATTATATTATACACAGATGGTCTATTAAGAGGGACCTATAAGAGGAAAAATAACACAAAAACAATCATTTCTAAAAAAAATTTTTATTATTTATAAAAATTTATAAAAATATAGAATAAAAATTGATTATTTTTATTATTTGAATTCTAAAACAATAGAGCTTTGTAAATCAGGAATATCAAACAAATTGGAAAAAAATGTTTTTTTTGTGAATATTTTATTTAATTATATTTTTTCGATTATTATCATGTGATTTGTACCTTGATGAAGTGAAAAAATGGCTAGGCTAATGTTCAGATTTACTAAACTTTAACATTTTTTGCTCAGTTTAATTTTATGTATTAAATTTGATTAAAAGAAGACACAAATAAATTCTTTTTATTTCTTTATTTTAGTTTACCACATTAAACAAATAATATTTTCTGCTGGTAACATGTATTACTTGCAGTTGTCCCACTGAATTTTGACCAATTTACTTCCATCTCCAACCTTTTTGTACGCTTCTTCCAGTATTTTCTGTGTTTCTGCATTCGGAGGGATAACACGTCCATAAAAGCGATAGAAACCTAGCATTCAAATATAAAAATAATTAATGACTGCATATGGTTTAATTTTTAAACTAAATACTTCTATGTCCAAATGATTCATTTTTGCATCCATATTCCAATACTCCTTTTTCTTCACCTTCACCTGCAATTTTGACTATGGTATGAACCCAACCGTCCTTGACATATTCTCCAGTTTTATTGTCTTTATAAATAAAATTCTCTTATAGCAAATATTACATGCCATAAATTTAAAATAAAATAAATTTTTACTTTTCACAGTTGTATACCATTCAGTGAAGTCGTCATTTGGGACAAATGTTTGATCCGTTTTGATGTTTTTACTGAAAATTAAGAATAAGAAGAATAAATTAATTAAAATTTAAAATAAATATTACTTTGTTTGTTTGTAGACATAGTTCTTATAAAATCCTTCTTCCGGAGTACCTATTGGTTTCAATACGCATTTTAAACATTTCATCGGTCTTCTTATGTTTTGGTAGTTATCTTGACTTGCTTTCCATGTACCGTCAACCTAAATAGACATGAAATTAGAAATAGTATATTCATTTATTATATTTTGTCTTACGCCTTCGAGTTTTGAAGGATCTTCTGCAGGAGGTGGTTTTGGACAATGTCCTACGCGAAGAGTTTGAGCGCAATTCGCCAATAATGGCACGAAACACAGTAAAATAATGAAAGTATACATATCTGATAGTTTGAACTATTGATCGAAGGAAATTCTGCTATTGATGTGCTGAATGGCTGTAAAACACACTATATATAAGCATATTATTTCCTCATTGTTGATTTACAGGCAGATGAATTGTTATTGAAAATGAGTTTTTAAGGAAATAAAAATATTTAAACTGTGACTTTAATGAATGTTTGGATAATATATGAAATTAAAGTATCAAAGAATTATTATTATTTTATAATTCAATGAAAATATGTAAATATTATATAAGGGCTCTTTTTTGAATTTTATATTATTTGTTATTTTTTAAAATTTATTTTCATTTACTTCACATTTTAGAAATAATTGTTAGAAAATATATTTTTAGCTTGACGGTTCTATTTCTTTTTTTTTGTATTAATTTGAACTAAATTATGAAATTGTATAATTTGAAATAAAAAATGAAATTTTCCTTGTTATTGTATTTTTCCACGTGTCATATTCTGGGACAAAAAATTCAGCTGCAGGAATAATGATAAAAAGATAAAAAGTTTAGTGAGTTTTTAACTGCACAATGAAAAAAAAGGTTATGACAGCATAGAATAAAAGCGTGGCTTACACATACACATGGTTAATCCCTGAGTAGCAAATCTTGACAGTCCTGCCTTTATTATAAAACAATTGATCATTTTGAGATCATTTTGAGATCATAATGTAATCACTTGATCAATCTTAGGTTATTTTGTCATCACTGTTGTCCACTTAAAAATTTAATTATTGAAAATGATCAACTTTTTTACATATGATAATTGGAAACAATGATGTTAGGTGTTGTCCTGTTATTATCATTGTCACCTTTAGTGATATAACAATACAAAACATTAGTGTAACACATCTCATTCTATTTCTAATGATAATATCACTAGATACAAGATGATAGTTGTAACAGCAATGTTAGGTTTTGTTCTGCATTTAATATTATTATCATACAGGTGGGAAGCAAAATTGTATAAAAATATAACTTAGTTATGATCTTATTTATTGGTCTTTTTGCCATTTTATTTATTAAAGTTATGATTGTATTAATTTATAATTAGTAAGAAATAATTTTATATTTTCTTTCTTATTATACAACTTACTTGTTGGATTTTGCGTCTATTATGAAATTGTAAATGCTGATTAGCAGCTGGTTTGCCTTTAGATCATAAACATAACAGTAATGAAAATCATGACTAATTACAGAAATAATGATTGTTATATTAAGTAGACAAATATAAAAATATGAATAGGAATTAATTAAAAAATAATTTCTTATTTTATGATTTTATGCAAATTTTATGA
>JAQFZU010002134.1:0-10508 GCA_034696185.1 Henia vesuviana | reverse complement strand
GCCACTCGGTTTTTGGTACCACTACAGTGAATAAGTGTATACTTATATTCACTTAATGCCAAAATCCAGCGTGCTAAGCGACCTTTAGGTTCTTTCTGTGAAAGAAGCCATTTAAGTGATAAGTGATCACTTTCCAAGAAGAATAGAATTAATTCTAAATAAGTTCTGAAACGTTTAACTGCCCATACAGCAGCTAAGCATTCGATTTCTGTTGTGCTGTAATTCTTTTCAGCGCTGTTTAATGCTCTTGAGGCAAATGCTATAGGAAAGCGTTCACCTTGTTTATTAGTTTGCATTAATGCAGCACCCAAACCTGAGTAACTTGCATCTGTTTGCAAAATAAAAGGTTTGTTCCAATCTGAGAATTTTCTATGCAATGTGGTAATGGCTAAGTTATTTTTTAACGTTTCAAACGCTGTTTGGTGTTTTTCAGTCCAGATTCATTCTGCGTTTTTCTTTAATAAGGAACGAAAAACTTCAGAAATTTTTGCATTATCTGGGTAGAATGATTGGTAGTACCCAACCATGCCCTTAAAACGTTGTAATTCCTTAAGATTAGTAGGAACAGGGTACTGTTGGATAGCAGCAACCTTTTGAGGGTTAGGTCGAAGTTTTCCATCTTCGACTATATGTCCAAGAACTTCTAGGGATGTTTTACAGAGATCGGTCTTTTCTGAGTTCATAGTAAAACCAGCAGATTTTAACTCTCTTAAAACAATTCCTAAATGTTTAATATGCTCTTCGAGCGTTTTACTGAACACGATAATATCGTCGATGTAAACAAAAACGAACTTATAGAGGTGTTCATTAAGGGTGATGTTCATAGCCCTTTGTAATGTAGCTGGTCCATTTATAGGACCAAAAGGCATACGTGTGTATTCAAATAAACCTCTATGAGTTATAAATGCTAAATAGCGTTCATCACCAGGTCTAACCTTTATCTGGTGGAAAGCTTCTCTACCATCAATAATTGAAAAGTATTTCGCTCCACCCAGATAAGAAAAGATGTTGTCAATATCTGGCAATGGGTATACATCAGGTATAGTTTGTGCATTGATGGGACGGAAGTCCATGGCTGTTCGCCATCGTTCATCTTTTTTAGGAACAACAACAGGTGCAACTGCGCAATTGCTATTAGAGCGCCTAATAATGCCCTGTTTGAGTTTTTTCTCAATGTACAAGTCGATTATGGCTTTTTTAGCCGGATTGACTGGTCGTACAGGAACATGTATTGGTTTGAAATCAGGTTTGAGATTGACCTCAAACTTTGTGTTGTTACAGCAGCCTATTTCCTCTCGGAAAATATCTGCTACTGGTCGTAGTTCCTCGATTAATTGCTTAATCTGATCTACAGGAACTGTAGGCCATAATTGGTAATAAATCCAATCAAGTTTTGTTGGATCATTACTTGGTATTTGTTCTATAAACGAGATGCGATGAGGAAGGACCTTAACTTTTGATTTCCTAGGGGTAGGGTTAGTGACATCCTTTTGGAAAATAAAAGCAGTAAAAGGATCAGCTTCCTGAGCATCAGCTCTTGTTAGAAAAGAGCGTTTTTCTTCTGAACCACGAATAGTCCAGGTGTTATTTCCTAAGTCAAGGTTTAGACCTACTGCTCTACAGAAGTCTCTGCCAAGTAACATGTCTTGGGAGGCATCTTCTAAAATTAGAGCAGTAAATTTTACTATTCCTTTTGGCGCTTTAATGGCCAAAGGAATACTGCTTAATACAGGAACAATGTGATTAGACGCTGTTTTAATATTTTCATCTACAGGGATACTGTTAATTCCCATTTTATGTTGTAAACAATTAAATAATTGTTTTGAAATAATACATGTTTGAGCTCCTGAGTCCAATAGGGCGACAAAAGCAACATCCTCCCATACTATTTTCACGTATGGAGCTTGGGACGACTGCTTGTCAAACCTGGATACTCTAATTGAACTAGAGGTACTGACTTGTTCCTCTTCAGGTGCTAATAACATGAAATTAGTCTGTGTTGGTTTAGTGACAGAATCTATGGCATCTCCTAACTTGGAAACCTGATTCTCTTTTGTCAAATTCGAGGGATTAGAAGAATTAGGACAAACACAGTTGTTAGTAACATCACTTAAATCTAATTTAGTAGTTTTAATAAAAGAAGAGCGTTCTTTTGGAGAACGTTCTATGGAAGAAAAAGTGTTTTTAGAATTGTTGAAATCGAAAAGAAAAACAACAGGTTCAGTTTGGATTTCAACTGACCTGGAAACTAAATTAGGAATAGTGGGGATTTCACTTTTTGGGTTAACGCCCACCATCTTCATATCTTTAGAGGATATGGTTCGGTCGATGCGTTGCGCAGAACGCCTTTTTCTGACTTTAGAGGGAGACTGGGGGGATTGTGGTCCTAGTTCCTGCCTCCCTTTTGGCCAGGACCTGTCTCGTTTCCCTGCTGGTTGCTTGCTGGGTATCCTTTCCATGGTTTTTTACAAACAGGACATAGAGGAGCCCAGGTCGCCTTACTAACCAAGTACCAATAACCGGTCACCGTTTTCCTCCAACCCTCTCCATCACTCAGTTTTACTGAAACTGGGGGAGTAGGTGATGGTGGATACGTAACAACACGATTAAGGCATACATGATCAGTATCCGGCAATTTGGAAGTAGAAAGCTCAGAATATTCATAGAGACTTTCTTCATCTACGATTGGTGATTCAGACTTATTTGGTGGTATTATATCAGCGTTATTAACCAATTGGTTACTTTCGTCACCAGATTCAAAGTCTTTATCGGTCAAAAGTAAATGAGAGACTTTTTTGGCCATTCGCTCTCGCAAAGTTCCGACCTTGTAAAGTGAAGGTTTAGTTAATTTATTATCATGGGATTTGACTATTGTGCTCTCAGAACTCAGCTTGAGTTGTGCATCCAGGACCCCTTTATTATGGAAGTCTTGACGCTTGAGAGCGTCTCGTTTGAGACGGTTATCTACCTGAGAGCCAAATCTTATGGCTTCTCGAAGTGATGTGATTTGCCAATGTCTTAACAGATTTAAAACCTCGGTTTGAAGCATATCTTGTGCTTTTTGCCACATTAATCTGGGTTCTGTTAAACCACAGATACGTAAATAATATTGCACTTCAGTTAGAAAATCTGTTGTAGATTGACCAATCTTTTGCCTCATGTACGAGAGTTTAATTTGAGCGTCAGCATCTTTAATCTGAAACGCTTCCTTGAATTCGTTTTCAAAATCTATCCACTTTGATGGTTTCTGATCCATCCCCTCCCACCAGGTTAAAGCTTTGCCTCTAAGTGCCTGAGGGACATATATTTGAAAATAAAGAGCGTCAGGCACCGAGAGTGTACATCGATGAGCATATAGCCTGATTAAAAAATGATGGATAGTTTCAAAGGTAGATTTCGCAGGATCAAATTCAGGTATCTTCTCGACCCTCAATTGTGGAAGTCGAGGTACATCTGAATTCGTACCCTGCAATCGAGTAGATTCAAGATTAGAATTTCCTCGATCGAAATCAGTACCCACAGCTGGAAAGTGAAACGAAACAGAATCAAACGGATTAGTAACTCTAGGCTCACTTTGAGTTGGTACTCTACTCGAGTCTATTAGAGCTACTTCATTAGAACTTGAATCAGAATTCAACTCGTTTGGTGTTTGAGTGGTCTGTGAGGACCGTGAAATTGGATCGAATAAATGAGAATGGGAATCTGAGTCGAGCGTCCTGTCATGAGTTGGACGCCTATCTTCAACCGATTGTGTTTGGTTTAAAGATATTTGTTTGACCTGTTCCCTAAGTGCCTCTATTTGTGTTTGAGTCACATTACTCGAAACCAATAAAAGGTTTTCCACTTTTTTAATCATATTATTGAAAACCCTGCCCAAACGTTTGTCCAAATCAACCCTAGTGACCAGCTCGTCTCGAGCTATTAGAACATAGACTCTTTGAGACGGGCGTGAAGGAACCTGCTCGTTTCCCTCATTCAAGTTCAGATTCAAAGAATTAGATTGAACGAGTGTGGATTCGAATTCCTCGGCTCCAGAATCAATCAGGTTATAAGTTCGAACCGGTTCTTCAACGTTTTTAAGATGGCTGCCACGTTTAGGTGACTCAAATGACATGAGAAGGTCATTGCCATCGGCCATTTTGAATATTTATAGTGAAAAAAGTGAAAAAGTAGAAAAGAAACTTCTTTAGAAAATAAAGGTAAAAAATATGACTATGAAGCGTTGTTTTTATTTCAAAACAAACGCACAACCACTTTGTTAATCCTTTTTCAAATGAAAAACGAACAATCGTACAAAAAGAAAGTATTTTTGCGATCCTGTCGCGAACGCCAAGTTTGCGACGTATCGATTTAAGGAGTCGATAAGCTCTAAAAAACCAAAACTGCAAAACTAGAAAATTGCAGGCCACGAGCGAATCTACTAGTTGTGAGCGTATAAAGGCACAACAACACAACTGTTCACTCGATTGATGGAAATAGATAGGGTTGTCACAAGCTAAAATTTGTTTTTGTTAGCAGGACAACAAAAATCATAAATGTTAAATGAAAATTTGTACGATATGAGTTAGTATTTCAGAATGAACAAAGGAACGCTAATTACACTCGACACACGTAACCAAGGTTACTTGAACCTTAAGGGCTACAGTGAGCTTTATAAGCTTCGAGATAAGCAGGGAATAGCGGTTTAACTCCTCACTTTTAACATAAGCGGAAGTAAAATAACAGGCACAATAATGTTATAGTACTCACTCTTAAACGCTATTGTTAATGGACAGAATTAAAAGCCAAAACCTCACATTCCAACCTCGAGAGTATAACGCCAAAAATAACTGGTTTTGTGACAATGGAAAACGCTCTAAAGTGCCAATAGAGCTAATTCTCCTGATTATGAAGAGAATTTCCCCAATCAAACCACAAAAAACATGAATCTCTAATCACTTAATGTGTATAAAGCATTAAGGCCAAATCCAATGTAGTCGGGAACGAATTAGAAGAAGAATCTGATGTTATTTCAAATGTCCCGGGCTTTTATAAACTTCTAATGGTCACATGGTGTTATTGGCCAATCACGGATCGACAGGTATTGGTCCAAACCATTATGCTCTAATGAACATTACAGTTTTAATTGATTATGCCAACAGATGGCGATTGGGAATTTAATATGAACAGCTACCGTAGAGGGGAACAGTAAAAGATTTTGTACCTGTTTTAAAGGGCCAACGCGCAAACTCAATGGGTAAGTGTAAAAATACCATTGGATTTATGTTATGCGCAAGTTGCGCAGTGATTACGTAAAAAAGGCGCACTTTGAGCAAGTAGGCCAAAGGCTGGCTCGTGACATTCTTCCCCTTCTGGATTAATATGACGAGCTGTTAATGAATGGCGAAGTTCATATTCATCTTCAGTGTCTGTAAGTGTGAGTAGGTGTTATAAAAGCGTATGTCTTATATGAAGGTGATAAATTAAGAACATTTATGGTTGTGTTTGAAATATGAAAAATAAAGAATTTATTTTAAACAAAAATAAAAACATAAAACGTTTACAAACAAAACAGATAGAATAGGTAGAGAGAACTTATCTCTTTTATTAAGGCATTAAATATAATAAAGTTCTGTTGACTAAAGAAATACTTATTTCTTAGTAGAACGTTCAAAAAGAAAAGAAAAAATAACAAAAGAAATAATAAAAAAGTGAGTTTAAACATAAATAAGTCCTCACACCCATGGTTCTTTCGGGCGCGGGTGTTGAACAAGATATGTAAGTAATTCCACTAAGGTATGGGCAGCACATGTTTGAACTGTTTCAAAGTCGGTTACGTCCTTTGGTAATCTTCTTATAACCGCTGGCGTAAAGCGAGGTAAATACACACGACGAATCTCTCAAATGACAGCTCGCATTCGACCATGAGGTGTGTCGAGTTGTCGCTTCATTATAAGCCGAGCAGCCTCTAAGATTGGATAATCTGCGATGGATAAACGGAAAGAACGTTCAGAAGTAGCTGGTATGAACGCAATTTCTAATGAATTAAATAATTCCATCAACATTGGATAAATTTCCTCGGGTGACAAGTGTCCATCGACTTGACTTGGACCAGGCATTTCGATCGTGGTTGCGATAGAAATCTGGTCGTCATCCAGTTTGGGTAAAGGATAGGTTATTTCTATTGCTTGGGCAGATGTTGCTCTATCCGAAAATAATGTTGGTGGATCGATGATAACGAATGGATCGTTATGTGTTGATGTAATAGGCTGTTGATCGTTGTCCAAGGTAGGGATTGTATCGATGATGAGTAACGGTTCTTCTTGGAGAACGGTCTTGGCAGCGATACTTTGCTTGAAAGCAACGATTTTGTCCCAACTCCTTTTTGACGGTTCTGTGGAGTTTTCAGGACGGAGGAGATCCACTTCAATGTCATATAACGTTTCATCCAGGGGTGATGATATCAATTCCTGGGTAGAGAAAGGCTTCGAAGTGTAAAACTCCTCTAAACCGCAAATTAAGGGTGACGGACTAACATCGCTTTTGGTATCAAGCAAAATAATTGGCTTAATCGATGTATCAGACTTAGTATTCGGAGTTTGGGAAATAGTTGGCGTTATTTCCTTTAATACATTTTCAAGTTTCTGGACCGTTATGGGCCTGGTTGGGACATAGGATTTACTATGAACCGATGGTCCTTCCGGTTCTGAAGTAATATTTTCGGCCTGTCAAATCTTTCGTTGTGCCGTTTTCTCTATAAACGTTGACTCTCGGAATGACGTTATTTCAGGTAAAGTTGTCTCTTCTGATTTGAAGTCATACCCTGGCGCTGAAGCTTCCAATTCCTCGAAAGGGGTGATTTGTATAACATCGAGATCTCCAGTATCAGGGTAGTTCATGAGAATGGTTCTCGTTGGTGATCCGCGGGTTCCTCCCACTGTGGGTATCGGTTGAGCTGCTATAAAGGCACGGCCAATTGGATATTCCCATGTGCGCGGTTCAAGTTAATTCTTTCTGGCGATATCGTATGCACGATTCCGGTAAAATACGTGCACTGCACGGAAGCGTGAAATAGCACCAGGATTTCCCAGGAGAACCATTGGTGGTGGAAAATTCCTATTTAGTAATGAATAGCCGTCGATGCTCAGTTCTTTAGCAACGAAGCCCATGAGTCGCCGCATCCAAATCCTAAAGTCACAGCGCCTAAGTGTGCCGTGACCGGCACAAGCTCTACATTTGAGGTTTGGTGGTTGCTTCTTAAATATTTCCATTCCATGGCCAGAACATAGAGGGCAAATCTCGTGATTTGGGAGGGAGCGTTCCCTCGGATCGTCGGGATGATATGTTGGGACAATACATGGTCGATCGTCAATTAATGGAGGTAGGGGGAGATTTTTCGGGTATACCGAATCAATGTTGTAGGCTGCCCCTGTTTTTGCGTCTTTTTTCCAACCATCATCGTATGAAACGGTCGACGAGTCACTATCGGTGTTGTTAATCGTCTTATCGGGATCGAATCCTCCTTCAGCCATTGCTAAGTTTAGGATTTGAAAAGAAATTATAAATTATAATGAAAAGAAAAAATAAAAGAACTGCCGAACATGAGTCACAATAGATTGTGAAATCGATCATATGTTTTAACTTTAATATTGCATATAAAGTAAGTATGAGCTTGAAAGAACGTTTTGAACTTTTATAACTAATGTAAAACGTTTGATAGTTTCTTATTCTAATAAAAAATATTAGCATATGAAAGTGTATTTATTTTCAAAATGTGATTTATCATTTACGACAAACAACAAAAAAGAGTTAACTACTATGCTTCGACACATGTGGTCATCGTTATCAGATTTGAGAAAAATGGCGGCTCACATATGTTTTTAAGCCTAAGTGATTTTTACTCAAAAAACTTTTATATGCCAGTTAACCTATTATTTTATAAAGAATCGATTCCACAACCTTACATATGATATGTTATCAATTTACTCACAGTTCGATTGTTACAAACACGAAAAATGTTCAATAAAATGTTTTTTATTGAAGTAAGCGTTCAACGTCTTCTTCACGAAGTTGTAGAGCGTTTGTGATTGACTGACGTAATCAACTATCATATACGTGTAGTAGAGTGGACACGTGTATTTTGTCAATACACTATACCCCTCTATAGACAATTGAGTCTATAGAATCGGTCATTGTCAATCACTTCACTCCCCTTTACTCTCGCTTCAATTACAATGGGACTATCCCGTTGTGAAAAGACGTGTAAGTTCTTAACGCTTTTCAAACAAAAATCAAAGAAAGTAAAGTAAATGAAATGAAAAGAAAAAAAAGAAAATAAAAGAAAAGAATAAAACTAAAAGCAAAAAACAAAATGAAATGACATACAAAATGAAATATAAGATTAATTTAACTATATAAATAAATTTGGTTGCTATGGTTGTAGTTACCCTGGTAACTGATCTTCGTTACCTAGCAACAAGGTACCAGTTGTTATAGCAGCGCTCAGAAAATAAAAGTTCTAAAAACTTTTATTATCACTGCATTTTATTTAATTGCTTTAATTATATGGATTAGGTATATAAGGATACCAGTGTCTGATATCAACAGCATTGTATGGTAGTGTTTTTACGCCTTTCATGTCTACTAGGATGAAAGTGTTTGGTCCAATTGTTTTATGAATCATATAAATGCCTTTGGTACGTTGCTGGAAACCAGCAGCAAAGCCTTTATCAGCCGATGATAATTGTCGACTTTTAAGTGTAACTAAATCGCCGGGTTGAAATGTATGTTCAGTACGATATTTGTCGTAATTGATTTTATGTCGCCTTTGAGCACTTATTAAGTTATCTTTCGCGTCGTTTCTGATCTGTCGAATGTATTCATGGAGATTGGCAGCTCTAGATGGTGGGTATGGCAAGCCATCATCGGAATCAGAATCCAAATCTCCAGGATATCGCGCTTCTTGACCCATTACCAATTGGTAAGGTGAGTATTTGAGAGATGCTTGATAAGCACTGTTCAAAGCTAAGGTAAAGAATCCAATATGTTGGTCCCAACGTGCATGATCATCGATGTAAGCAAGAATGCACGTTTTAAGAGACTGGTTTAAACGTTCTGCCAAGTTACCTTGGGGATGGTATAGGGCTGTGTAACGATTGATAATGCCCATTTCTTGACATTTGTTTTGGAATTCTGGGGATCTAAAGGCAGGAGCATTATCGCTCACGATTACCTTTGGGAAACCCCAACGTTGACAAAATTTGGTAATCTGTTTAATAGTAGTTTTGGCACTCGAATCTTTAGTTAATCTAATGTCGACCCAGCGACTTGCTGCGTCAACCATGACGAATGCGTAACAATGGCCACCTATTGACATAGGTTTCTTGCCATAGTAGTCGATGTAAATAGTGTGGAATAAGTGTCTTGTTGGTGAGAGAACCATTTTACCAAAAGGCCATTGGTGTAGAGGTTTGGCTCTTTGACATGGTTCGCATGTCTTAATCCAATTGCGAATATTATCTCTCATCTGTGGCCAATAAGCACGGATCAACAAACGTTGCAACGTCTTTTCGTTGCCAAGGTGACCAACAGAAGGAGGGTAGTGTAACGCTCTGAAATATCTATATCTGATAGATTCAGGCAGATACACTTGCTTGCGTTTCCTAGGGTTGTTGATGTGAACAGGAAAAAAACGATACAAAAGGTTGTTAAGAATCAAAAAATTTGCAGCTTGACGCCGAATCGCGTTAGCTTGTCGCTGATCGTTAGGTAGGGTATTAGACTCTAAATAAGTAAAGATAGATCGACACCAAGGGTCGAGTTTCTGTAAATCCAGAATCTCTTCTTTAGTAGGCAAAATTTCGAAGGGTGGGTGTTCTGTTTCATCACATCCCTCTTCCCCTTCTAAAGGCGACTCAGAATCTTGTGGTTCTGGTCGTTTAGGACTTAAACGATGTTGCCATCTAGTTACTGGTGGTGAGTAACTTGCTCTTGAAGAAAAATAAGGAACGTTTTTAAATGAAGTTTCCTTATCACTAGACTCAGATGATGTTGAGTATAGGGTAATTGGTTTTTGTAAACCAGAAGCGCCTGGTTGGTCAAAATCAGGTAATGGAGTAATTGGAATTTGAGAAAAGTCAGGTTCTGTTATTCTAGTAAGACCTGGTTGATCAAAACTAAGAGGAGGTTCTATTTCTTCTTCCCCTTCTGTACGAGGTTGAATTGTTCTGGGAGGTGAAAAACTTTTCGAAACACTCTTTGGTAACATAGGCGTCCCCACGTCACGTATTAGTTTTCGAGGTCGTCCTCTAAGTTGAGTAGGAACAGGTATCAAAGATTTTCTCTTGTCCTTTAGTTTAGGTTGTATAACAGGAGAAGAAGATTGTCGTATTGCTCCTCGTTGTTTAATAGGAGCAGGAATAATACTTCTTCGTCTTCCTGGTTGATTTCCTATAGGTGGAAATATGATAACACGTTTCTTTGGTATTATTCGAAACGTTTTCCTAATTGGATTAGTAGGAATTTTAGGA
>JAQFZU010002133.1:0-10510 GCA_034696185.1 Henia vesuviana | reverse complement strand
TAAGATGGCAGTAAAATATTCTAAATTAAACTAAAAAAAATTTGTAAATATTGATTAAATTTAATTTTAGAGTCCAAAATAAGTGGACAAAAATGATAGATTTTGCAGAAATGATGTATATTTAACTGTGTCAATTGGAACAATTACAATTAGAAACGTTCATTTGGTGATTAAATAAAAAACTCTAAAAAACTTGTGGTGATTCGTACTCGCATCACCGTCGCGAGCAGTTGGTTTTAACAGTGTGTACTGTTTCGGGTGTTTTCCGCCATTCTCGTCGGATGGGGCCACGAGTATCGTGTGCGTCGTTTCAATGAGGAGAGTGAGCGCGACTCACTTGTTCGCTAACTTTCATCACATCAACATTGCCACCAAACCTTGTCTGCTGTGTTGAAAAGAATTGAGTCGTTTGTCACCTTCTACAAGAAGTAGAATTTGATTTCTTCAGTAAATTCAGTGCACCACTGCTGAATTTAGTGAGTACCCTTCACAATCAAGTGAGATTGTAATATTCCAATTCAAGTTACTGCTTGAATTCGCCCATTGCAAATTCCGAGTGATTGAGCGGTCAAGTCCGCCATTTTGACAAGTAAGTGTCGAAATATTGTTTCTGTCGCTTTATACAAGTTGTATGAAACGATTTATTGTTTATCAATTAACAATTAGCTCAAGTATTATCTTGAGTAGTTTGGGTAATTTTCTAAGCATTTATTTGCAGGATTTGAGGATATTTAGTTCGTTTTTGCCGGAAGAAATCTGTGAGTCAGGCTTAACTCAGCATCACAGCGTGTTCCACCCGGGAGCATTTCAACCGTCATTTAGGTTTTATCTTTATTTCTTGTTTGCTAACACGTACGAGCCGTACGTACATGCCGGATTCGAATTACTCGAGAAAAGTACTCCCACCGCCATTAGTTTTTCGACGTCGTCTGCGAACTGTGGCCGACACCGTCGTATTTCGTTGTATTATTATCGTAGTTATAATTTATTTGTGTATTTTCTGGACAATCAAACCGATTGTCCGCGCAAAGCAATTTTATTAGAATTTAATAAAGTTTGCGCGGCAATTTCTAAAACCCGAAATTGTGTGATTTTCTTTTGTTATTTAATTATTTCCCTAGACACAAGCCCGGAACACGTCAAACTAAATAACTAAAATTAGTTTAAAATTATTAGAAAATCATTTAAAAATAGTAAAAATTAGTTTAAAAATATTAAGAAATCATTTAAAAATATTAAAAATTAGTTTAAAAATGTGGTGATGCGGGATCAAGACTTTGATCCCTGCATAGTAAATAAATTAAAATGATATTTAATGTTAGTCAGATATATTTAATCATTGGTTTTATTTATATTATTTTACATACAAGTGTTTTGAGTGTTTAAAATATAGTTGATTGCTTTTAAATTATTGGTTAATTAAATATTTAGTGTTAATCAAGTATATAGTGTTGATCAATCAAATAATACTTGGTATTAATCAAATGTTTGCTTATGGTTTTATTTGTGTTATTTGTGTGAGTGGTTAATGTTTGGTTGATTGATGTTGAAATTGCTAGTTTGATTTCTTATTAAATTGTATTTAATGATGTTGGTAAGAGTCTGAAAATAGAGTTGGCTTAAAGCCACACTCTTTAAAATAGGACTCTTGTGTGTGAATCATCAGCCACACGCTGAAATAACCACCAAATAAGGAGATGGAAAAAGCAAAGGAAACAACAGGTTAAAATAGAACTGCATTGAGAGACAGTCTTCACTTAGAACTGAGAGAGAGAGGTTGGTGCCAACCTCTCTCCACACTGGATACAATGAGGAAGCAGACAGTACGGACTGAGATTTTGCTGTGAGCAGTCGCATTTTGGAGACTGAGAAACCAGTGCTACTTGGAACTTCCAATTATGACAGTGACTTTGGCAGCCTAGTTAATTGAAAGAAGAAGGAAGGCAAGAGGACAATTCCACCAGGAATGTAATCAACCCTGATTCAAGGAAAACGAGGATGAACCTGTGCTGACGGATTTTAGTGCAATTGGAAATATCCAGGTGTGGTTTCATCAGAACTGTGAGTAACTAGGTTATTTAATATGCACGAATTCATATTTTCATATTTATTTGTTTTACTAGTTAATCAATAATAATGGCATTGATTTTGTATTTTCAATTTAAGTGTGTTGTATTTTACTTTAATGTTTTAAATTAAAAAGTTTGATTTTGTTATTGTTTTAAAATAAAATATGTGGTTATTATTCCTCCCCTTGTCCTTGTGATGTAACGCAAGGCCAGATGTTGAAGCGAGGGGTTTTCCCAGGAATGCAGTGAGGGTTTCCTCAAGGCCACAGCACGTTTCCTACAACACACACTATATACTGCATAATCAAACTTTTAAGGATTTTTGCTTGGTTATATGCCATATTTCAGCATGTACAGAGCACATGCTGAATGCACACACAATAATGGATACATAAAAATATTCAATAGCCAGTTAAATGTTGACAGTTAGTTTTGTCTAGAGTTTACCTTTTCTTTATATTGGAGCAATCACCTGGTTTAAAAATTAAAAATAAATTAGTGTAATATAATAATATTAATTCCAAATCTAAAATTAACACTAAACCTAACTAAACTCAGTGTACTCGCAACACCATTCATTGTTTGTAAAATACTTGTTTATAAATAATAAAATTCTTTCTTTCTAAATTATAAAAAAAAATTATTTTTCTCATTAACCTCAGCACTATAATGCAATTCCTTTATCACAGTCCTAAATATAATGAACAAGTCAAGGCCTTTTGCTCTAAAGCAAAAAATATATTTCTAACTTCTAAGTTACGTGAAATAACCAAGGTTTTATCTTATTTCCCTCCAGCATCATCTTTGCTCATATTAAGCGAAAACAATGCTGGAAGAAACTTGTCTCCAATCAAAGAACTTCAGATTGCACGTTTCATCTGCTCCTTGGTCAATTCTTATCTTGGATCAGAATTTATGTGGATCTATATCTATTGTTGTGATTCAACAAAAAATTTTTAAAATTATGTTTATGGTTTTGTGTAATGCAGTAAAAGTGCTTGCTGATGATGAATTGGTAGAATTGTTAAAAGACCAGGATGTGACAGCAGTTTACCTGATGCTTTGACAAGCAGTTTTTCATTACAAATTGCTTGTTTGCTTTTATTCGATTTAACGGAATACCAGCTCGGCTATTTACGATTATTCAAGACTAACCACTACAAGTAAGAATTCACAATGTAATAAAATGCAGAAAGGTCCCAAAGGTGCAATTTCTATGCATCTTCTGTGATTAGAATGATCATCGCTTCAAGTCAACTCATCAAAAGCAAGTTGCAAGATTGTACAAGACAAAAAAAACTGCACTATTTCTAATTGCTCTTGTAGCATGATGCTATTGATTGAAATCAAACTTGACAATTGTGGCTTTTCTGGGCAGTTATCATCAGTCATTATGTCCTGGATCTATTAGAATATTCTTAAGTCAGTGTTGTGTTGTAAATTGCCTCGATGATACTTCTGGGTACCACAGCATTCTCAATTTCTGGCCGCTCTTTGTGAGTTTCTCCTTCTCTGTCGATTTTCTGGTGCCTCCTAAGTATCGATAAATATAGACCACATGGCAATGTATTGACACTAATCATAAACAGAATAAATAATCAATCTTAGACTTGCTCTTGCAGCTCTGGCATGCCTGAAGCAAATAAACCTGTTTACCATAGTTCCTCCATACCAAAAAAACAGAAAACCCTAAACGCAAAAGTATAACCTCCAATTCCATCATAAGCAAAGAAAAAAAGAAGCATTAGGAAAGATAGAAGAAAGATTACCAATTCGCACTATTGGTTGTACCAAGAAATCTCTTCATGGTGAGATGAACCTTTTAAAGGCTGGAGCTTGGAAGTTTTCATCCCAAAAAAGAAAAAATGGCAATGTTAATGGCAAACTCAGTTTGATTGAATAAAACTGCTTGACTGAGAAACGGAGTATGGTCCTAAGTGGATATGTCTTTGTCAGTTCATTCTCAAGACATTAGAACAAACTTTGTAGTTGCATTCAGGATTGAGCTATTGCAGCAATCTATATAATTGGTGGTATATTGATTTAGGTCGCCAGCAGATACTACGGCCATGCACATATCCTGACAACAACATAAAATTTAACACAAGTCTTTTAAAATTACACAATGCATTTTTATACACAATCAAATGGTTACCAGGGAAAACCCAGCAATGCCGTGCGGCAAGGAGACACTGTGGCTCAACCAAAAATAACACAAAACGGAAAAAAAAAAAAAAAAAACCAAAAGAAAAAGAACAACCAAGAACAACCATTATCAGCAAGGGAAAAAAAAGAAGAATTAGGAAAGAAAGAAAAAAAACCAGTGGCTCTATTGGTTTCATCACCAAGGAGCCCCTTGATGGTGAACTTCCAAGGGGTACCAAAAGGAAGCTAGGGCTTGAAAGTTTTGCCCCCCCTATAATTGGAGAAATTCTGGTTTGAATTGAATTGTGTGAAAAGCAGCACTCAAGGTTGCGATAATATGAAACGAAAAATAAATAAACAGCATTAAAAATAGTGTGTTATTTAAAAGAGCTAATAATTGCTACATTTCAATAAAATATTTACAAAGAAATGAATAACTAAAAATACATTCAAGTATTACAAAACCTCACATCTGATCATCTAATTTAAATAAAGAACAAATCAATACATGGAAACTAATTTACATAATAAGAAAAACCAATCAGAAACCACAAATTGTTTTAGGTGCATAATTTGGGGTTGAGATAATGCTTTCGGTGTGCTGTTTTCAGCTGCATCAATGAGTTTAGTAGACTATTTATTGTTCTGGGTAAGTTATATAGCAAGAGCTGACCGAATCAGAAATTACCGTGCTTCAAACCAATTATTGCAAATAGAACAGGGATATTTTTATACAGTAACAGCCAACTTCTAGATTAGTAAAAATCATCACTTACCAAATGAGATAATACATCAGATACAATGTTGTTTGCTTTAAAAGTCATGCATCTCACAACTTTTTTTGTTTCAATAAGATAGCTTATTGAGAATCCAAAGATGTCTGCAAAAAGTAAGAATTCTATATGACATACAATATTCCTTTCTATTACCACAAGGATGGCATTTCACTAAACTCATAGTCTTAGAGGCTCTTGAGCATTTATTTCGTAGAAAATCTTAGATGGTGCTCTCTGAGATCTGTGAGCACTTAGAATTATTTTACAAAAAGGTGGTTCACAAAGTTTTGCATAATGCTTAATCTGTAAACAGTTTAAAGCAACACTTTGAACTCTGAAAGGAACTTAAAGCTCTCAAGCAAGCTGTTTTACACAGAGCAGTAAATATTGCTTTTTCAACCTTAAAGTTACCAAGGTGATCATTGTTGATAGAACAGCATAGTGCATGCTATAAAAAGATTCTGCAAAGAGCATTGAGCAGATAATATCTTACCTTTAAAGAATTGTTCACTTTTCTCATTGAAGTGGCTGCTGTCCTAAACTCCAGACAGTAATGCTATCTCAGAAAATTTCTTCGGATTCTGCAGTCTTTTCTCTAGGGTACTTAATTTCTAGCAGCCAATATTCCACCATTCTATATGTGTCAACATAGTATGTTTGTCAATTAAAAGTCAGACTCGACATCAGATTCAACATCATTAAACAAACTTGGTTTTAATACAGGGCAGTGTTTTAGTTGAAAATATTGCATTTATTTCTTTAAATTTATGAAAATCTGAAGCGGGCATGTAAGGAAGCACTCGTTCTTAGATCAGCTTTCATTTTATTTACAAGGAAGTACTACGGACCTCACCCCCTCAGATTTGCATTATTTTAAAGAAATAGATCGATTAATACTTAACTAAAACAATACCAAAATCTTAGGACACACTTCGAGTAAAAAAAAATTAATATTGTTACTTTTAAAGCCTATTAATGCACTTTTTCCCATAGAAAAAAAGTTTGATTTTTTCTTATGGGAAAAAATGCATTATTAGGCTATAAGAGTAACAATACTAATTCTTTTTACTCAAAGTGCGTCCTAAAATTTGGGTATTGTTTTAGTTAAGTACTAATCGATTTATTTCTTTAAAATTATGCAAATCTGAGGGGGGGAGGTCCGTAGTACCTCCTTGTGAGTTGCAGAAGGTTGGATACAGGAGAAGAGTCAGTCAGGTGTGTTAGCTACTTTAATCAGCTAAGTATTGACAGGACAGCTCCTGCGTGGACATAAGTATTTTATTGTTAGGATGTATGCCACTAACTCTCCAGGTTGTATTGATAAAATATTGTATAAAATAAAATAAATAATTTAAATTTTTGAAAACAGTTTTTACTTGTAATATTAAGTTCAGTTGCTTTATTATCAATAATTTTTATGAATTAGAACCTTCAGTACTTGGAACTGGTGATGCTATTTTGAAAAAAACTTACAAGGGAAGCTTCCAAAGTTGACCATCTACAATTGCATTAATTTTAAAGAAATAAATGCATTTTTGTTTAACTAAAACAGTGCCCCAATCTTAGATAGCAACGCCTTAAAATAAATTTGATATTGCTAAACTTATAGCCTACAAATGCATTTTTTCCATAGAAAATAAATCCCATGGAAAATAAATTGTCCTTTTTCTCTATGGTAAAATGTGCATTTTTTGTCCACACATTTCACAATATAAAATCTATTTTAAAGAGTTGCTATCTAAAATTGGTGCAGTGTTTTAGTTAAACAAAAATGCAATTATTTCTTTAAAATTAATGCAATTAGAGGTGGTCAACTTCGGAGGCTTCCCTTGTAAGTGCTCTCATTGATCGGAATTCAATGGGTGAAATAATATGAATAACATATTTAACAATCAACAGTAATAACTAAATATATAAAATTAAAATAAAAAAATTAATAAATATAAAACAAATAAATAAATGGATAAATTAAAATAAATAAAAATGAAAAAATAACTTATTTCAGTTGGTATAATTTATAATTTAAAAATGACAACATTCCAGTAATTTTATAATGTAAATTTTAATTTAAACATTATTTTCTATGTACACAACTAATTAGCGATGAAAATAAATAATTGCCTAGTAAAACACTGCACAAAATCAATATTCAATAGCAAACATGATTTTAAAAAATACATAATTCTATTATTAAAAATAGATTTAAAAGTAATTTGACCATTCAGCACAATCTTTGTAATGTTGTCCATTACGAAAATTAAAGAGATGTTCAAGACAACATAATTTTGCTGTCACCAATAATGAATTTCAAATTATATTCATGTCAAAGTTCAAATGATTAACACATCTCTTTCCTCTTTTAATTCTTGATAAAAGCTCCAAACCACAATCCACAAATAAATCTGAATAATTTATTTTATATATTTTAGTGTTTATTTCAAATCTATTTACTTACCCAATATGCTAATCCAGCAACCAGAATGAGATCAGCTAAATCCTAAAAATTATTCATATTTATTAAATTTAAGCACAAGAAAATCTGATTTTAAAGACCAAGTCTATCAAATTTAATTACTTTTGCAACTAATCCAATAAAAATACCAATTGTAATGATAAGAATTTGAATTATTGTGCAAATAAGCCAGGGTAAACAAAAAACAGCACGATACTAAAATAGAAATAATAATTAATTAAGTGACTCATTTATTAATTAATTGTTATTATTCTAGTAATTGTTCAACATTTTTATTTTATGTCATTTGCGTAGAACACTAACTACAGTTTGCTAACATATATTCTAAATTACTAAAAATACTTGCTCTATAAAGAATTCTTACATGTTTAATCGCAAGTCCTAAACAAACAAAGTTGATCGTACCCAAAATAGCAATGAAAATCCATAATCCTCCAAGAATTCTTTCATCTGCAAAATTATGCAAAATAGAACGATATATGACACTTTTAGTCTTAATATCTATATAGTAGTAGAGAGATCTAAACAGTGGTAATTTTTTATGGAAACATGAAGTTTTACATAAAGTATAAAATATTTTATATATTTTAGAAAATTTGTTACAAAAAATTTAATTTTTTATGTTTGAAAATATAACATTTTTTTAATTCTTTAATAAAGCATTTAAAAAAATATAAAAAATTAAGTAAAAAAGTATGTAATAAAATCTCATGTTTTTGAAATATAGAATTCAATGGCTAGATCAATAACAAACACAATCAAAATCATTTTATTTAGTCCTGAAATAATATAAATTACCATGAGATTGCATCAAATTCAATTGAACTCTAATCTCAGTTTCGTTTTAGTAAGCATATTGCTTTAACTGCACTTTAATCCCTAATATTAATATTGGTACAGTCCATCCGGTAAATTTAATTGAAATTTATTGTTACGATCTTTTATTAAGTTAATATTGAATAAACAAGTGGATTGTCGTTCGAGAAATGTATGTATAAATATTACACATTTTGAGTAGATATCTTTTTATTTAATCTTAGTATTCTCCAATTCAAATTTTGTATTTTAAAACAATTGCTCATTTGCATTTTCTAATAATTGAAAACAATCCAAAATATAAATGTTTTATAAATATTTAGAAATATATAATTTTCAGACAAGATTTTTGAATGACAATACAATTGGTCAATATTAAATACGGATGAACAAATAAATAAAAAAATTGTTAACTTTCTTTTACATTACCTTTGGCAAGTGCATCACGATGCTGCTTTTCATAAGCTGCGGCTGCACTAAAATAAACGCCTGCGCTTATGATTGACAAAATTACTTTGAGCTAAGAAAATGAAATGAGAGAAGCAATAATTATTTATGCTTAATTTTTTTTAAATGCGTACCAATGTTATAATAGCAGCTGTAATAGCACCAGCACTTAGCGAACAACCACAACAAAATGAATGTGCTCGGCACATCATAAAAGTTCACTTCTAGAAATTGATAAATTAAAAATGTCAGTCACTAAATGAAAGAGAATGTTCGCTTCTGTACCCTCGTGCGGAGTCAAGGACAAATGAAAACTGCCCAATTATAAATTACAATTGAAAACACGATTATATTCAAATGACTTCTTCCATTGTTGATCAAATTTTAATTGGTTTATTAATCTTTAAACCATTAAAAAATTCAATAAATGTCGTTTTCATCATTTTCTTTTTCATTAGTTCTTACATCAATATTAATAATGATGTAAAAACTATAAAATACACCAAATAATTAAATATTTTACAGAATCATCCAATTTTCTTGACACATGCTCACGTGAGTTTTATGTTATAACAGCCTCGCCAAATGAACCTCTTTAATATCTCCTTTGGATGGTAATTATTACAATTGGCAAATCCTTTCCAAAAATTTTGAAAAAATTTAATTTTATTTAATCTTTTCAATATCCTCAGCTTTTGTAAAAGATAAAAGAAAGCAATTTTACTACATATATTCTACATGCACATGATAGTTCTAAAAGGAAAAATATATAAACAATTTTTAGATAAATATTTAAATACTTGAGTGCATATTCATCCTAACATGTGACTTGCATAATTACAACCTTGATTTCAACGATTTACAATTAAAACTGAAGTTTTGTTATTGTTTACATTACTAATGAGCTAAATGTGAGGAGATATTGTAATGACTGCCTATCAACTGTTGTTAGGGAAACAATTGTTAATCTGTCAAAATAAAAATACTTACTCTTCGGTTGACTTTCGTTAGAGTCAAAACTACAAATTTGTTGTCTCTTTCCATTCCTTGGGATTTTAAGTCCCAAGAGAGTTGATCAGGACATAAAGTCACAATGTACAATCGAATGTAACCATTGTCACATTGTGACGGTGATCTTTCTTAAGGCCATTTTTTGTAAAGCGTTATTGTTTTTTATTAATTAATCATTATGTTATTCTACGACCAGCAGACGGAGGAGTGGACCAAATGTGTAACGAGTGCAAAAGAAGAGTATAAAAGAAGCGAAGCGTCAGTGAGCATACTCACTGTTCTCGACATGATCTAATACTTAATGTTATATTCATTATTTATTATGTAATAATCAGTTATTAAAGTAGTTAGTAGTTTTTCACGTTCTAAGTAAATGAGTAATTCTTTTTGATATCCTGTGTCGGTAAAGGGAGCGAAGAGACGGTTGAACCTGAAGGTGTGAAGAACAAAGACGAGCGTGAGCAAAGGCGAAAAGAGCGGGAAAAGGATCCATCACATTTTTATCATCTAGAATTACTAAAACATAGTAACTTAAATAATTATCTGACTTCGTTCTTTTCTCAAATCACTAGCAATTTTTTAGGATAATAAAGCTACAATACCTATCATTAATTATATTTAAACAATTCACCAATTTCCCTTTTATGCAATGACTAACAATAACCAATACACATGACAGGTTCAGATTACCATCACTAGCTGCATTCGAAAAGTCAATTAAACATGTTTTTCTTTGTATAAACATGTTTAATTTTGAATTTGCACTCCCTTTA
>JAQFZU010002132.1:0-10511 GCA_034696185.1 Henia vesuviana | reverse complement strand
CCACTGTCTATGGGAAAAATGCATGCACATTAAAGAGTAAAATAAGTCACATCGAATTGTAGAAATTGATGAGTTTTAAAAAAACTAGATGTCTCTACTGTACGATCATTTAAAATTAGCGACGTTTTCAATCCCCTAGATGTCGCCACAGTCTATGGAGAAAATTTATGGACTTTAAAAAAATCAAATACGCACAAAACGAACGAACTATTAAGCACACTTTATTTGACTTGAACTTTGAATAAATAAAATATTACAAGGAAAAATATTAAATAAATATATTTTTTGATACAATATTAAATTCACTCGATTTTACTGGATACTATGCAACGACTACACGACATGACATCGCTTCGTATTATACATTGCCAAGGGTTTATTTTGAGACTACCCTGTGATTTCATATTTAAGTATTGGCAAAAGTGCCTAATTTAACAAGATCAAAAAATTTACAATACGTTATATTGATTGACAAATAACGATCAGGATATTCAGGTTGATTCAGGATGTTAAATCCTGAATTAGAAAATTAATGAAAAAAAATGAGCATTTTATAATCAATTATAAAACTACAGAAAAATATTTAAATGCTAGACTCGATCAATGCTTCAATGATGTATTCGTTTTATTATTTCAACATAAACCTGATTATAAATATTATTTTGAACCCTCATTTTGATTACAAAAAACCTTTTTTCAAAAACAAATTTTAAAACCTTTCAGAACCTTTAATTTTTTTAAATAAAAAATGAGGACTTTTGCAATCAAATTTTAAATCGACGTCTTCATCGATGCGGTGGTGATCTTCGGCAATTAAATTGTCGCACGGAAATCCATGTTTTTAACAAATCCAAAGTTCCATTCAAAATTAATTCTACCACTTTTCAAGTTTCGTTAATTCTCATTTTTAACTAGAAAAATAATTACCGATAATTAAGATATTTAAATTTCTCAACTTTCGTTATAACTTATGTTACAATATTTGAATGCACACTTGCAACCTAATTTAACCCAAAGTATAGAGAATACAGGTGCGACCCAAGTAGTTCACTTGAACCAGAAGTAAATTAAGCTCAATTTACTTCTGCTTGAACTAAATTTCATCAGCCAATCAAGATCGTCACGCCACGCGCGACACCTTAACTGCTTGATCAATGCTATAGCCATATCATTTGATCAAAATTAAGATTCGCAACTGCTTGTGATTGGATTTTTTGAGCCATGCATTGCAGGTATCCGCTCGGTCACTGGCGGCATTTGATCAACCAAGGGCGGCATGAATGGCCAGCTACTGTCCCCTGTATTTCTCGATTATTACCCATACAGCGTAGCACTAGCAACTTTCCACTTATAGGAGTATTTGCTGGATTGCGTTTTTTATTAATTCGATTCAAAAGATGCAATTGGAATTGAAGATTTCATTTGTTATTTAGTGCAGATTTTATAAAATTCGCAAATAAAAACAAAAACTTTAAATTTGTTACAATTACATTTTTGAAGTTGTAATTGTAATGGTAATGAATTACAACAAAAAAGTAATTTACACAAGTCTGCTAATGAATCGCCCGCTAAAAGCCTTGGATGTCGATCAAGTCCCGCTGCAATAGCACCTTCTCCACTTCAACCCGATGCCACTCAAAGAGATCTTATCGCTCTGCCTGAACCTCAACGACCACATATTCATTAAGTGAATAATGATCAGAATTAAGCATGTAATTATAAATATTATATTTTGTTTGTAAATTTATTTTTAAAGTTCGTAAAATATACGACTGTACCTAAGTTTTTTCTTTTCAATATTATTGAAATATTTTAATAAATTAATGAGTGCGTTCAAAAATTACTCCGAGTTTTGCTCCGAGCACTCTCGACGTTCAAAATGTCAGTGGAGTTTTACTTCAATTTATTGCTCCCGTTCAAAATTGAGGGAGCGTGCTCTTAGAGCGCGCTCTTTAGAGCGTGGAGTGCTAATAATTTGCACTACCTCGAGAGATCGAGCAAAACTCAAGTTTGGTTTGCTCCGCTAGGAGTGGAGTAGGAGCGTGGAGCAATTTTTGGAGTAATTTTTGAACGCACTCTATGGGTTTGTTTTTATCCCTATTCGTGTGGGCAAATCGATTATTTGTATTTTCCTTAATATTCAAATGTTTTGAATAAAAAAAAAAACTATTATTAATAAATAATAATAAAAAAACTCACTGGTCTTTATAATTCTAAATTAATAAATAATGTTAAAATTATTAGCTCCGGTCTTAGCTTAAATATATTTATTCGGAAATAAATATAAAAATGCACTTCTTTTAAAGGAACTTTAAATGGAATAAATCGTGTTCCAGCACTCTTTTGCCAATGGGTGTATAATTCAACCATCTAAAAATATCAAATTAAGTTATTGGAATTGTTGAGATATTTTTTAAATTTATGTATCAAAATAATAAATAACAAAGTATAAATTCAATTTTATTATAAAATTTTTAAATATTAATCAAGTCATATGCCATTTCGATTATTTAGAGTTATCGTCATCAAACATTATACCACCAATCCGAGACAAATTTGTTAAACAATACAAATAAGCACAATGGGTGGATAAATGAGTCTATAAATAATTCGAAACCACAAATTTGTGCTTTCATGTCAACTTTCATTGACTACGTCAATGAATGAATGAATTGAAGGTGTTTGACCCATTCGTTTATTATCTTATTTTGTTGTTCAAAATCTTTATTTCCCTTTTTTCATGCTCTTAATTACCTGTTTGGGATTCAATTTCTGGGCATTTTGTCCGTCTTTTTGTGGTTTTTCTTTTTCTGAACCCAAAGTAAAAGTTTAAAGGTTTGCGGGTCAGGGTTAAGTAAAATGTTAGCTCCGTGCATGTCAGTTGTATAAAAAATATTTTTAATGTGTCTTTATGGTAATAATTAATGTTTACATTTGATATAAAAATACAAATAATATTTGTAAATTTAATTTTAAGAAATTTTTAAAGATTAAAACTTTTTAGATTAGTTTGTTCGGTATCATTTTCAGCCAATCAAAATGAAAGGATGAAATAAACTTTCGCGGGAAAAAGACGTCTGCTGAGCAGACGATGTGTTATTTTTTTTAAGTGACATTTTACAGTTCTTATTATTACTCAAAATCAAAATTTACTACTATCTTTTTAAATTTTTAACTTGTTTTGTGACGAAAATGTTTTTTTCAGATGATATATTATTACGGCACGGACGATTTGCTACTATTTGGTAATTCTTGCAATATTTTTCTTGTCAATTTTTAAAAACAAAATATCTCGAGTTTTCCAAAATTACTTTGCAAATCAGCTATCCACCGATCAAGTAATAACTTTAAAATGATTATAACTTTCAGGCTTGCTGCTAATAATTTAAAAATATCACGAAGGGAATTTGCAAGTGTGGACATACCACGCACATGGTAATCAAATTAATACAATCTATATTAAAAATTAATCACAGTTTTATTTATAGCGAAGACATCATCAAATACATTTGTCATCGGGCACCACCAACTCGTCGTGGAGAATCGAGACCGCGATGGTCACTTTATTTATCATCAAAATTAATGCACGGAGTTGTCCGTGTTCATAAAAAGCAAACTGAATATCTTTGGAGTAAGTATTGATATTAAAAATTATTTTTTACGCAAAATAAAATATTTATATATAAATTCCAGTTGATTTGACTGCGGTGATGAACAATTTCAAACTGTCTTTGCTACGAGTTTTAGAAAACATCGATTTATATCCACAGCCCATCGAGTAGTTCAAGAATGCCTATATTAAAATATTCGTAAATAAATGATTTAATTGGTTACAGAGAACTGCCTGAATTATTACCCAAAGGAAGAAAACGTAAAGCACCTCCAGACCCGAAAATGCCTAAACTGCCTAAAGTTCCAAACTTGATGACGGTCACTCTCGACGATCCGACAGCGGATTTTGGTCAGTTTAGATGCGGAACTCCAATCACAGAATTAGCTGATTTTCGAAGTGAGAGTCCGGCATTTGTTTGGCCTTCGCCTTACAGAACAAGCCCGCTTCAATTGCACCAGAGCCCACCTGAATTAATAACAATGCAAGAACTGCCCTTAATGGAAAAAGTATTTTTTTCTTCATTTTCAGTTTATTAATCGTATTAATTGGCAATTATTTACTAGGAAGATATTGGCGATGATTTACCACCATTGGATGATGTGACGTTCTTGGACTTTATGAAAGAGTAAACTAAATCAAAGAATCTTAAATTTTTTTATTACAATATATTTTTCATTGAAACTGAAAACTTTGATAGTATTCAAGTTGAACCGCCAATAGAACCTATAGAAGATTTTCCAGAAATCCCTAAAGAAAGCCCGCCAAAGATTTCGGAGTTGCCAACAAACGGTATTGAATCGCCCGCTAAAAGCCTTGGGTCTGGACCAAGTCCCGCTGCATCAGTACCTTCTCCACTTCAACCCGATGAGGGTTTGCCACCTCAAAAAGATCTTATCGCTCCGCCTGTACCTCAACGACCAGAAATAGCTACATCACCACCTGAGCAAGTTGAAGTATAAAAGTCTTTTTATCTCGCGATTAATTTATTTCTAATTAATTTATTTTTGGATTTACAGTTTTCACAACTGGTTTTAGATCCAGACGTTGTACCGCCACGCAAACAGCGTAAAAAGCGTCGTTATTTGTTGATTGATTCTGTGACTAGGCTACCAGATGTTCAAATGAGACAAAATCTATTAAATTGTTACTCGCATTGTCGAGTGGGTAATGAAGATGAAAGAAAAGAATATACTCTCGAAGTATGGAATAACTAATTTTTTTTTTTTTTGTAAAATGTTTTTGTTAAATACTTTTCTTAGCGTTTGCGTGAAGTATACGCACGCATTCCACCTGAAACCACATTTCGAACTACTGCGAAATGTGAGTATTAATAAATCTTTAGGAATTTAAGATCTTTTACTTTGGGTTCGGATTTATTTCAGGGGATTTCGTTAAGACCAGATATCCAGATGGCGAAAGAGCAATACACGGAAAGTTTAAAGAACGATGTATAGCTAATAAGTTACAGAACTTACTGAAAAGACATCAGAAAATGCCGTCGTTTGTTCCCGACACAGGTATAAATTTCGGTTATAAAGGTTGATTTTATAATTGTTAGTAACTGTTTCTTTAGAATCTGATACTTTTGTTGAATCTAACGAAGGAAGCATTTTTGATGATTCTGCTGAAAAAAGTGAATAGCAAATTAAAACGGTTTTATTTTAGAATCGATTTAACAATATAACACAGGTATCGAAGCAACGAGTCCTATTCAAGAAGAGTTCGAAAGAGTTCGGGCACAAACCATTTCCCAAACGGAATTTATAGGTCATTAAAATTGAAAAAAGAAATTAAAAAAAAAATTAATTCTAAAAATTTCTTTTCAAAATAATTTTTGTTGTCATTGAACTGTAGAGAGTCGTGATCCTTCAAGATTAAAGTAATAAGAATACATTTCGATAACATCAAATATAATTATTTTTTTAAATTTCGAATTTTAGAGATTCAACTTCGGAAATTGCCATTACGTCAATTGAGGCGCCTATTGAAGATATTTTGCCTCAACGAGAGCCGCTACCAAGATTGCAAGGTGATAGAATATAAATTTAATTGATCTAGATTTCTTACCATTTATTACTTAATTGAAGAAGAGAGAAGTCCATTGAGAAAAGAGCTGCCGTCGGAGGAACCTGTAACATCCATTAGAAGAACTGCGACGCCGTCTACTCCACTTAAACGAAAACAACCTCGTGTACAAGTTCAGGCTTCACCATCACCACCAATGAATGGAGGACCATTGGGAGATTCGACTTCATCCGATAATAGCGCTCAACGCAGACGAATGAAAGGCAGATATTTACCTCTTTTTACACCTTCGTCGCCTTCGACTACTTTCAGTTCAACACCGCCCAAAGTCCAAAAGCCGAGCTTTGATGAAGTTGAAGCGTAAGTGAATAATCACTGCAAATAATTAAAAATCATAAATATTTTAATTACATTTAGATTGATAATGGAAAAAGAAAATGAATTACCTATCGGAGAAAGGCTTACGTTTCGAAAAGTGTGTCCAGAGGATTTATATTCAAAATTCGATGCAGCAGCGATGTTTTCGGCCGTATTAAGTAAGTAGATTTGAAAAATTATTTACTCATTTTCAATATTTTTCAAATTTAGGTTTGCATAAAGAGCATCACGTGTTCTTAGAACAACTGCCACCGCATACATTGCAAACGATAATTTATTCCGAGATTTTTTTCGACTCTCCTAACAGATTCCAATATGCATTTCACTTCTAACAAAGTCTTGTCCGGTTTGAATTTTTCTTTTTTTTAACTTTTTTTTTTACTGAACTAATTTTTCTAATTATTTGTAAATGACTTTGCATTTTTTGATACTACTTTGTTTACAACTTGTAAATTAGATTTTAAATTTATTTTTCTGAAAATTTTACACAATAAAGTTATTGTTTATTTTAAAAAGTATATATTTTATTTCTATTAGAATACATATAAAATGCCATAAAATCACTATTAAAAGTTATAAAAAAAAAGTTAAGATAATTATGCAGTTGAGTTTTGAGAGACCAATGGTTTACGTTCCTTTGCCTTTAGTTTTTTCGATTCGATGTTTTTCACTTTAGCTTTTGGACGCGATTTCAGTTTCACATTTTCTTTTACTTCCTCACCCTAATAAAAATTATTATTTTCAAATTTTTCGTTTTCGATTTTAGGTTAAACATACTCTATCGGTTAAATCACTACTAATAACTGATAAATCCGTTAAGCTGTTAATCGGTGATAATGACGTACTTTCCTAATATCGATAATTATGTAAATAATATAACACCATAAAAATTACGATAAAATCTTACTTTATCGGAGTCATCGGATGGTAATGGCAATGACATCGCATGAATGATATCAGATTCTTGAATACGATAACGTTGAACAAGTACGTTGTGCGGGGAAGTTGCTGCTAAATCCCTTGGGAAAGGAAAATCTTTTCTTTGAGGAGTAGTTCCTACAATAAAATAATTTAATTAAGTATGATATTTTATTAAATTTTTTTATTTACCTGTGGACTCATATTGCCTTAAGTCTTGTTCAAAATAACGATTTGCATCTTCTCGCATCTGATCGAGATCTTGAATCATGATTACGGATGAATCTTCAGTAATAGCACACTGACGAGCTATTTGGTCTTGGTATTCCTGCACTTGATCTTGAATCGTAGTTTGCTGAGTTTCAAGTAAATCTTCTAATTTGTTACTTGAAACTCTGAAACCTTGTTTCAAAGCTTCAGTTTGCCTCTGCAACGAGTCCAAGTTACTAGCAATTGTCTTTGAATGATTGTGTAAACCTGTTTCAACAGCTGCAGTTTGCCTATCCAAATCCTAGTAATGTTTTTTTTTTAGTACTTTTGAAACCTTAAGAAAATCAATTGAACGGACCATTATACTTTTATTACCCATGTCGTTCATTTCCGATTTCAAATCTTCGATCTTTTTCTGCATATTGTAACATTTTCCGTTCAGCTATCAAAAATGATAATTTAAAGTTTGTAACTATTAAGAAATAAAATTGATGTATACCGTCTCTGCACTTTCTTCACTGATTTCCAAATTAGTACGAATTCCGTCAATAGCACTTGATTGATAGTTATTTACAGTTTTTCTTAAGTCAGTCGTAAATCTATAAAATAATAGTTTTATTTATATTTTTACTAACGAAAATAAACGAAGTTACGCTTCAGTGTTAGATGATCTCAAATCCAAGCCTTGATTGTGTTCTTGCTGAGTTGTATCAATCTATAAACCAATTTTAATTAAATTAAGTTTTGAAATATTTAAAGTGAACATTTACAGCCTCCAGTGTCACATTAGTTTCCTCGGAGTAACTATTCATATGCTTTTCATAAACGTCCATCTGTTTTCTCAGCATCTCAAATTGCATTGAATGAGCCTGAAGCAAACCAATATTTAATTAATTTCAACTAGGTGTTTATAAGTTGTATTACGTTTTGTCTATTCTCATTTATTCGTTTCAACTCGGACATTTGCGTTTTCATTAATTCGCTTTCTTGGAGCAGTTTATCACTACAGCTATTAGATTCCTGGCTGTATTTTTCTATGGCATCAATTATCAATGTCGAAAAAGTTCTTGTTGATGATTCGTGCGACTCCAGCTGCATTCAATAACTCGTTAAAAAAAAATTGAATATTAATTTTCTTGCAATACCTTAGTTAGCAAGTCGGTATTTGATTTTCTGATTATAGCTGATTGGTCGTTCAACATGTTGCCAATAATGTCCAGATCGAAAAAACATTTCTTTTCTTGCTGATTGTGATGCTCCAAAGTTGCAGCCTAGGAAATTTTCATTATTAAAAAATGATTTTTTTAAAATAATTTAATTCACCTTCAAATGCCGAGTTAAATCAATTAAAACATCTGTGGCCTGCAGACTTTCTTCGGCTTGGGTGTGCATAGATTTCAAGTTGTCATCTAATTTGTTAAAATGACTCGATATCGTGGCAGTCATTAAATCACTGAACACATTTAAATCGCTACTTTGTTTCGAGGATTTTTTATCTTTAAATTATTAAATTATTAACTTATTTTTAAAAATAATTTTAAATTTTTTTAAATTACTAATGTTTTCTTTAAGATCCAAACAAAACGCTTTCGAGTCAAATGTAAACCGTTTGATGTTATTCAATAATTGACTCAATTTGTGTTCTTGGCACGACTGGAATCTCTGTGAAGCTTCGTCATTTTGAGATTCAACATCTCGTTTACGTTCCAACTTAGCGTAAAGTCCATTAACATCAGAAAGGGCGATGTCGGCTGTTTTAATAATCTGGAATTTTTTTTTAAATAATCACTCAATTTTTTTTTTTTTTTTTTGGTACTAACTAAATTTGCTTGATCCGATAAAATTTCTTCTTTTTTAACGTGTTCTGATACTATGTATTTTTGTTCGTTGCATTCCTGAATTTTTTCAGTCAATTGCTAGGCAAACAAAATCATTTGTAAACAATTATCAAATCATTATTTTTGAACAAATTACCTTCCGTGCACAATTTAACGAAGATTTAGTTTGAATTAAATTCTTTTCAGTAATTTGTAAATTAGTCGATGTCGTCTCCAATTCCCTTTTAGTATTTTCAAATAACTCATTAACCTAAAATAGTAAAAGATAAATACAACCTATAAATAGAAGTTAATTGCAATTGACTCACTCGTAATATTTCTGCTTCCAAATTCTCGATATTAGCAACTTTCTCGATCATATCCTTAGAAGACTGAAGAATTTGGGCTTCCATAGCTCTGTAGTTCGATTCATCTATGAAAAATCCATTTCTCTCTCTAGCAGCTACCAAATCTCTTCTCAATCGCTCATTTTCGGCAATGTATTCCTACAAAGTAAAACCAAAACACTGTATATCTAAACTCACTCAACAATTTATAACTAAGAGGGAAACAGTGGGCTTCGCCTTAACACCAAAATAAGCCAATAGATGCATTCAAAGCTTAAAATTAAGTTTTTATTTTTGACTTTTAATGACTTTTAGAATTTGCCAAAAGTCAATATTTTTGTGAATACATTTTTAGAAAATACATTATAAAATGCACTTTTAAGAGTTTGCACTCATTCTACTGATTGCAAAAATCACAAAAGGAAAAGGATAAGTCAGAAATTTAAGACTTTTATAATTCAACTTTTAGAGCTTGCATTTTAAAAGTAATGACATAAATATGATTTCATTTCCAATTATAAAATAGATGTAATGGCCTTCAAAAGTTTTAAAAAAAATTTAAGTATTTTAATAAGAACTTATTCAAACAAAGTCAATGTTACAAAACATTGCTTCTCCGATCTATTTTCATGTATAGATACAGATGACAAAGTTAGATAAACTAATAATCAGAAAACACAACCTTCTGCTGTGAGTCAAGTATATTAAAAAAGAAAAAATATTGTTTTCCCAGCAGCCATCCCACTCATATTTAATACGATAGCAAGGCTGAAGTTAAAACTTAAACTGGAACCCGCCATTATCAATGTAGAGGCCGTTTCCATCAGGGAAAAACAGCAGGTGCTAAGGGGGTTATAAAGTACTGCCTTCTAAAACATTGCCTTTTCTATATGTAACTGTTATTCATATTTATACTGACAGACAACCCTTTTTGAGTTTCTAGGCTTTGTTTTTAGTGCCAGTGTCGCAGATGTACCCTATTTTTAAAGACATTGTCAAGTCCAAGTTTAATTGAAATAATATTAATATGAATAATAAAAAGTCACAATTCAGCTCGTTAATTGTTTAAACGAAATATTAAAGATTTTCCTTAACTATTTTTTGATTTATTCTACATTAATTTAGAAATTTTATATTTAAATTAAAAAAAGTATTCTTTTGAATATCATTTTTAAATTTCGTGTATTTTATTAGTCTTATTTT
>JAQFZU010002131.1:0-10514 GCA_034696185.1 Henia vesuviana | reverse complement strand
AGGTCAGTGAATGGACGCGCCCCAGAGATCACGTGGATCGGGGGTTCGTACTGCCCTCTAGTGACGACTGGTCACAAGGTTACCCTGTCCATCTGTTTTTACTCTGTAAACCCATTTGCTTTTTATAAGTCTTTCCTTTTGGTAAATGCATTAACTCCCAAACCTCGTGTTGTTTCATTGAGTTCATCTCATAATCCATTGCTTGTGTCCATTCCAATTTGTCCTGACCTGCTATGTCTTCCTTATACGTTTTCGGGTTATGAAATTCTTGTGCTTTGGTGACTTGATCCTCCCGTTTGTCTTGAAGTCGCATTGAGGTTCGAGCTCCTTGTTTCACTAATTGCTGTTTGTTCTCCTGTAATTGTAGTTAATGCCTTACCTGTAATACCTCTTTTGTTTGTCCCTCTGTTCTTCCTCGACATGGTCGTACGTCGTCATTAAGCTCTATTTGAACATCTTCAATTTCCAAAATTGTATCGTTGTATGTGTCAGTTACACTACTATCATCTGAATCTACTAACAATTGTTCCCAGTTATCATGTTCAATTATGTCTTGCCTATCTTTCCATGGCATAATTCCTTCAAAGAATTTCACATCTCGTTCTTTCGAAATTTTCTTTCTTTGTAAATTATAAACTCTATACGCCTTTCTTCAATTCGAATAACCGACTAATGTACCTGAAAATGTACGACTATCCAACTTATCTATCATACCACGTCTCCCTGCTTCGATCTTGCACCCAAATCTTCTAAAATACCCTACATTAGAAATTCGTACAAACCATTTCTCGTATGGAGTTGTACCGGTTACTGATGAACAAACTACATTTCTAATTCTAGCTGCCATATGAATAGCTTTAGCCCATAATTCCTTTGGTGCATTCGTGTTGATCAGCATAATACGTGTCATTTCCATTAACGTTCGATTCGTTCGTTCTACCACCCCATTACTTGCGAGTTATAGGGGACTGTTAATTCATGGATAATTCCCTTGGACTCAAAAAAATCTTGTAATCGTTGCAAACAAAATTCTCCACCATTGTCAAATCGTAATATTTTGACTCATTTCCCCGTCTGATTTTCGACTTCACGTATATAACATTCAATTTTTCGTGCCGTTTCTGATTTATTAATTAAAGTTCTAACAAATACCATTCGACTATAATCGTCAACTATGACCAGGATATACTGTGCTCCACCTAATGAAACTGTACTAATTGGACCCATCAAGTCAACATGTAATAATTCTAAAACACTTTTCGTAAAAATAGTCATCACTCTTTTATGCTGCAATTTAGAAAATTTTCCTTTCGTACAAACCTCACAAACTCCTTTCCCCTTTTTTTCATTTCTTTCATTCCATTTACCATTTTACCTTCCCCCATTCGTTTGAGATTATCATTTCCTACTTGTCCCAAACGTTCGTGCCAGATCATATGTTCATCATTAACCTTGAATACTTGATCTCCAATTATTTCGGTCGGGTGTTGAAGATCCACATTAGCCTTAACAATATATTTATTGATATATTTAATTCCCCGTATTTCGATTTTTCCCGTTAATCCATTTATTATGTTTACTCCATCAAAATTAAATTCAACATTTTTTCCCTCTTCAATTAACTGTACCACTGATAACAAATTAGAATCTAATTCAGGAACATATAACACATTCAATAAAAACAATTTCATATTATTTTGACATAATGAGCCCATTCCAAAATTTTAATTTGTTCAAGATTAATTGTTACGTTCTTACCTTTTATTTTCACTTCCAGCTCCAACTCTGATTCTCGTTTCTCTTTCGTCAACATATTGTGTAGTGTCATTTTATACTTCTCGAAGTCCTTAATTCTTTGCAGTCGTTCCTCTTGATTCTTTAACTCTTTTCTTGCTCCTTGTAAAACCACTTCGCTATAATCTCCTGTTAAATGTACTTCGATGTACTCTATGTGAGCCTTCACACGCCTTATTTTGTCCCTGGCGTCCAATGCATATTCTCCTGCTTGGTACAGTTGTCCTAGGATGTAAGCCCGATTCTCCCTTTGATTTTTCTCCTTGTCATCAAATTCCTGTTTCCAACGTGTAAATTTGTTTCCTGCTTCTGATTTTTCTTCCACTGGTCGCTTAAATTCCGTCAATATTTCCTTTGAATATTCTGTAAGACTCTGTTTATTATTTTTTATTAATTGTTTTACCTCTACAAACATCTCCATCTCCTGCTCATTTCGATTTTGTCCGTCATTCTCCGATAATTTTTCCACCATTGTTTCCTCTGCACTTTATGTCATCATTACATCTTCATCATTACATCTTCATCACTTTCGTCTTCAGCCCACAGGTCGGCAAAATATTCTTTTGTGGCTAATTCTTCCTATGCTTTGCTCACCTCCTTTTCCCGTACTGCCAGTCGTTGTCGCAATTCCTCCGATGGTATAGAATTTTCCTAAAATTAATTTTACGTTCGGATTCAATTTCTGCCATTCCGGATTGTTCATTCGTGAATTATAAAATTCGGGGTCCATTGTCTCCCAAATCTCTGTTCATTGTCTGTCGCTTTCATAAACCGTCCTCGCCGCTGTCTTTCCCCTTTCCTTCTGCTCGCAAACTTCCTTTTGTTTTATACGACAAATAAGGGATTTATGGCCAATGCCACCATAATTAAAACATTTTATCACCGGTTTATTTGCCACCGCTGCCATCCGGCGACATTCTGTTTGCCGATGCCCTGTCTTTCCACAGTTCCAACAGGTAAGTACGTTCGGATGTTGCATCGTGCTGTAATCTGTGTTTTTTATTCCCTTGTTATTCACGAAATTCAATTTTAGTTTGTTTTTACCTTCAAATGGTTTTCTGCTTAAAAATGTGATGCGTTCCGCCCAAGCGTAGCAAAAAATGACTTATGCGCCCCCTCGTAACAGTTCGGGCATTCCTCTTGTCTTTGTGATCTCCTATTTTCGTTATCTATATGTGCATCCCGAACCTTTTTCACACTATTTAACTTGTCGTCAATTTTTAGTCCCCCTACAATCGTATCAAACTCTTCTCTTACACCGTCTAATATTTGCAACACAATTTGCACCTCCGTGATCATTTGATCACCTAATTCGATGGCGTGATTCCACGCTGCTACTCATCTGTCAACGAATTCTCCTGCCTTTTCGTTTCTCGTCATTTTTAATGTTAGTATTTCTCTTCTCGCTTTTTGTCGGTTCTGCTTGTTTTTCTCATCCATATCGGCTTGTATTTTATCCCATAACTCCTTCGCATTGCTAATTGCTGAGTATTTTAATACCTGCAACCGGGACATGGCCAAAATGTTCGCTCCGAGTGCGACATCATTTTTCCTTTCCCATTCTCGTCGTTGTTTCGCCCTTTTGTCATAATCACTTTCTTACAGGTTCTAAAACTTCTGGATAACAAATCGCATCTCGCCATGCATCTTTTCTACGTAAATATCCCTCCATTCGTCTCACCCACCAAATGTGATTTTTGTCATTTAATACATCGTTTTCTCCAACTTCTTTGTTCGACTTCATTACTTCAATTTTTGTATTTTGCAATAAAAAAGTTATTTACCTTATTCGTTGTCTTCTTTAATCAGAGTGAAGCTTTCAGCAAAAAATGAGGGTGAGAAGATCTTGTTGCTCGTTGCATTTTTTATTTGAATTTTCATTTATCTTACTTATTTTTTCACTAACTTCACTTTTCACCACTTACACTTATTTCACTTTTCTTCTTTAATTCACTATTCGCTCTTTTTCACCATGTTTCAGGCCAAACCATCCTCTGTTACCATTTGTTAAATTGAATATATTTCCCGCCTAAAATATGGTCCGTCTTGTTCTCCAATTCTTGAATCGTCTATTGTCTGCTGCGTCTTGTATACTCGTAATAAAGACTCGTGTCCATTGAAGAACAAAATGAAAACTTATTTAATTTAACTGAATTACTAAACTACAATAAAGTACTACAATAATAACGTAATGTCTACATTGATCATAATCGAGATCTTCTAAAACTTCGCGCCTATTCTTGCTCCTATTAATCATCTTTCTTGTTAGCTCCTCCTAATTCAATTCCGCATTCTGGTGTTAAATTATATGATTAATAATGAATACAATTTTCCCAACATTAAAAACCAAATCACCAAATAAACCTGCTGTAGGAAAAATAGCGGGATGCCTTGCTTCAAATATCATCTCCATTTCTTGCGCTTGTCCTAGCAACCTTATCAATCCAACGTCATGTAAAAATGGATCCAGAGAAACGAACACTAAATTAAAACCTAACCTAAAGAGCAAAACTTTTTCAGAAAAGCTCGAGCCTGTGTTGTGGTAGTGGTATTTTGCTTAAGGTCGCCAACGGCATCTATGGCCATTCGCGACCTTTTGCAAACTTAAAACTTTAAACAATCCATTTTTTAAACACAACCATATGTAATAAAACAAGTCAAGTGCCAAAATGGGAACTACGGAAAACCCAGCAATGCCATGTGGCAAAAGACACTGCAGCAAAACCATAATGAAACAAAACAGAAAAAAAAAACCAAAGAAAACCAAATTTAATTTTTTGACAAAAACGCTGTTTAATTTGTTTACAGAAGGGGCATTTTGTGGCCTTGTGTCTAAAAATGTCTAATAAAAAATTTTGAATATTTATTTAGAAATTTTCCTTATATACAGTATATTTGAAGCATTAAAATGGATTTACACTTCCAAGAGTATTCTGAATTAAGCAACTTATTATGAAGTAATTTATGAGAAAATTTTGACAGGCTAGATGGTGCTTAAAGTGTCATCAACATCATCATATCTTGCTTTGTTGAGGGGATGGAGGGAGTGCTGATAGTAAAGGGGTTTTGGTTAACTTAATTAAATGTGTTACTTTCTGCAACAGGTATGGGTGTCAGGTCGGAATTCTGTGGTGCAAGCGAGATGTTTAATTGACAATTTTGTTTAAAAGTCTTGTTCAGCAGGAGAATGCAGAGGAGGTTGAGGCTAAAGAGGTGGCAAAAGTTTCTATTACTTTGGCACCTTTTTTAAAAGAAGTGGTTACAAGGGTCTATAAGGTTTATAAATTTTCCTTCCAAGGTTTGTTTGGGGTGCCAACAATTTCGATACAGGCGATTGGATGTAATTGCTTTTGTAAAGATTTAGAATGTTTATCAGATCTGGTATTAGTTGCACAATTGTGAAAATTAATGTCTGAGTTGGTGGATCTGCCTTCTGAGGTAACCGAAGTGGAAATAGATATTTTGTTAGGTGCAGATTACTATTTGCCAATTTTTATGGGATTGTTGGAACAAATAACAGAGGCTTTAGGATTACACAAAACAACTTTCGGTTGGATGGTGAGCTTTTTGGAATCTCTGCAATTGGTTGTGAGGTGAGAGAAGCCAATTGCGATTAATAGTATCATTTTGGACTCGGATCTTAGACATTGATGAAATCTTGACCATATTGGTATAGTTGAGTGAGATAAAGATTTAGATCCGGTTTTGGTTTTATTTTGGAAATCTTTGGCTCGTAATGAAAATAAGTGGTATATTGCATGATTGCCTTGGAAGCAAGGTTTTGGTTATTAGGCTTTCAATTGGAGGCGTTTCGAAGACTGCTTGGATTGTCGAGGCGGCTTAGTTGAAATATTAAGTTACAAAAATGGTCAGGAGGCTATATCAGCCTATGTTGATTTATGACATGCTGTTCAGATGAGGCAGCCAGAACAATCGGAGCGTTCAGTGTATTATGTTCCTCATCATGCATTATGAGTAGTAAAGGAGGACAGAGCAACAACCAAAGTGCGGATAGTTTTTGATAGCTTGCTGCATTTCCTACAGAACTGTGATTAGTAGTATATAGGGTCGTATAGCACAGTCCGGAAATGGGTATGGTTTGGGCACAATATATTTTCTGTGCTATAAAATTAGGAGGAGTGGTTAATTTTTGTGCTATAAAGTATCGAAGAAGAAGAAAAGGATAACCCACGTAAACGTAACAGTTTATCCCTTCCCATTGTACATTTCACCAACAAGTTGCCCATGACGTCATTGGAAAATTTCTCCTCTTCTTTTGTCACAAACAAGCTGTCAAAACGATCAAATATAGCTTCCGCCAATTCATGAGAGGTGGGATCTTGCTCGAAAGGGAATGTTTCAGCTGGAAAGTCAATGTGGAACAATTCCTGATTAGAAAATAAAACCACATTTTTATTTCTCTCCATCCAATCACACCCTAAAAGTATGTATGGTGAGGGCGAGAGCATAACATGAAACGTCACCTCCTCATTCCCTGTTTCCCATACTAATCGTAAAGTAACTGTTCCAATAGATTTCAACACTCTGTCGCCCGTTGAAACAGTTAAAGCTCTGTCAGGTTTCTTCATTAAATGAAAGAAACCATGTTTTTTCAAAAAGGCACCACTCACAAAAGGTTTGGTTGCACCAGAGTCCATCAACCCTTTTATGGTTTTACCATTTATTCGGAAAGTGACAAAAGGCATAGGTTGCGTTCTCCTTCGAGTCGGCACCGATATGTAGTCTGTCACGACTTCCTGTTGAAAATGTCGAAATGCATTTACCCCACCCGTCAGAGATGGATGGAATACTGCATCCTGTTTTAGCTCCTCAGGAGAAGGTGTGAGCAATGTTTCTGCAGTCACACTTCCTGTGACTCCTCCTCCTGAGTCTCCTCGCTTTTTGGCTCATCAAAAGCAGCAGACATGTTAGCTAACTCTGTTCGCCAAAATTCTTCCATTCGCTTGAGTGAAGTTTGCATATTTGAGCGTTTAACTTCAAACGGGCAATCTTTCTTGTGAGCCGCCACAAGTAAAGCAACCCCCTGCATGAGGCGGTTTCAAATGGTCAGCTAACATATTCGACGTTGTAGAGGGCATTGTAACGGCTGTTGTAGCCTTTTTAGAGGCTACAGCAATCGATACAGGTGTTATCGCAGGTCGAGATACAGATGTGATATGCTTCGAGGACGGTTTGTCCTGTTCTCGCAGCATAGCAGCGGTATCTCAATGCTCCGATGCCTCCAGAAATTGTTTCCCAGTGCACGGACCCATACGTGTAAACTTCTTCGCAAAGCGCGTGGGGCCAGGCAACAACGTCTCAATCGCGATATTCAATTTATCGCGTCCAATCGGTGGGCTTTGCATCTGCGCGCACACTTTGTCGAGAGTTAGCAGCGTTTGTTTAGCTGTTTGGTTTTTTTCTTGCCTAATTTCTTTTAATTTTTGGTAGAGCATGTCCTCCGTTAAGCACCACCGATCGCGAAACGCTTGAGTCAAATCAACCCACGTCTCGTGACGGATGAGCCATCTGGCTGCATCGCCCTTGAATAACATTGACAAGCCACCTTTCGCTAGGATATCTTTATCCCAGCCCAAGTCGTCGAACGTTTTTGTTAAATCGTTCCAGAACTTGCTGGCTTTAATAGTAATCCCAGAGAATTGCGACAGTTTCAAGGCTGCCACCTTCTCGCCCCAAGCCCGTGGTTGTTGCACGCAACCCGTGTTGCCTGCACCAGCCGCGTTCCTGAGTGCCATGTTAAGGGATTCCCTATCTAGCTTTGATTGCTGCAACGCTTCATTCAATTCTAGACGTAAACTTCTAACCATTTCCCTTAATGCCTGCTTATCATCAGCAAAAAATTTCATTTTTACGCTAAAGTTCTTTGCAGCTGTAGCTTGTCTTATGTCCACCCGCAATATGCGGTGAATCACGTTGACAATGTCATGGCTGATGCTTTCCCGACTGCGTTCCATAGTTATTTCTTGTGTGAAGTCCTCGTCGTCCGACGCAGAACCTGCGTTAATCTCGAAAATGTTAGCTGCCTGTACTTTCGAACGGGTAAAGTGTGCCATTGGAAAGTGATAGCAATTTATAATCAATAATAAAATAATTTTTATTCAGTAATGTTGTCAGCCTAAGCTAAAGCAATTTGAAAGTTTCAAAAGGCTGGGACAGAGGTGTTGCCACTTCCGTGCGAACTAGTGAAGTGATGATGAAGTGTAATTCTTCCCATGAGGCAAGTTATTCGACTCGTCCACCAGGGTGACCGGAAACGGTTCGTGATTGGCTGTTAGGGGTTGACCTACAAGCCAGAGTTCACTAGACCAGTCTATTCAGAATTACGCATCATCATGGTAATCCCCCTTGGAACATCCATGATAGGGATTAAAAAAGTAATTATTGCATGACCCCCCTTCTTCCTTTGTTTGAGCAGGGAAGTGACAAAACATGCAATAGACAAAAGAATCAATTATCACATTTTTAGAAAAATAAAGGCAACTTTTTTATTATACTAAAAGGGTAATAAAATATATTTAGAAAAAGTTATAAACGAGCATTTCTCGGACAATGCAAACGTTTAAGCAGAATTAAGTTTTATGGCAACAAATAAAATTATTACATTCCATATAAAAATAACGATCAGTTAAGTTGCATTTCTCGGACAATACAAGCATTTAGCATAAACCCACGTTACATAGAATAAATAGAATTTATATACTCTACATAAAGATAGTGTTCATAGAAGTCGCATTTTTTGGATAATACGACATATTGTTTTATAAATTAGTACAAAAATTCAAGCATGGGTAAAATAGATTCCCACAGTCAAATTAGCGTATCTTTCATTAAATGTCAATCGGTCAGGAGAATGTCAGTGATCGGTTGAAAATCAGACAGTGATAAATCACTGACACTTTCCTCAAGCGGTCCATTTTAATCTTCTGAACAAGTAAATGAAAAATAAAAAAAACATAAAAACAAAACAAAAAAAATTGGGGTTTTGTGGGTGAAGAAAAAAACGTATTTTCTCCCCCCGTGTTGCAGATGTCTCAAAAAACACAGCATTTAGAGTGTCTGCCTGGAATAATTGACAGTACAACCAACTACATGTTTTCGCATGTCTTCCCTCTTTTTCCCGCCTTTACTCTATGGTGTACGAGAAAAAAGTTCCGACCATGTTCCGCCATCCATTGCTACCCACGCTACACTCGACGGCGGGGCTTCCGGCCATGCATTGGCCCGTCACATTATTCCACGGCTAGACCGTCATACCCTCAAGAGTCGTCATATCCTCAATCCCATTCATAAGTCGCGAAGCCATTCGGAAGACGACCCTTCTACCTCTGTCGATCGAATAGTCAAATTAATCGATAGGCAGAATATTCAACGGAAACTGTTCCAGACGAGAGGTGATCGAGAAGACAAACTCAATAGACGAATCTCCTCTTGTGAATCCTCTTGTTAGTCCTGTTAGGAAACTACGATGTAAAAATTTTTGAAAATTGTTTGCGACCCAATTGCGGCACGTGCATTTTCTGTCTGTAAGTACAACCAAGTTTTTATTAAAGATTTATATTTTGCAACCCCCATGCGTATGGAGCATCGTGAAGGATTAGGTAGAACGCGATCAGCCTCACACAGAAGGAAGGGTGCGGAGTTGATCACGTCTGTTAGCCCGTAGACAATGCCAAGAATGTTGGAAAGCGAACATTTTTGCTCCTGAGCGCCCCCAGATTCCCAACAGCACCACGTAAGGGCCCTTACAAGGCGAAAGTCGAAAATAATAGAAAAAGATAATTAAAGGGATGGGGAGGAAAATGTAGAACGATTTAGCTGAAGACACTAAAAGAATTTTATGGGAGAAGTATGGAAGACAGCGAAAGTTGTGTGGGTGGGATTCTACGACAATAGAGGCGTACCCCTATGGTCCCTTGCGAGGGACCCGCCTAAGTGAAGATAGCCGTCCACACGGCCTCAGGGTCTGGGTTTGCCGTATCGTTCACAGTCCACCGTACACCTTTGTCCAGCAGGCAGAAAGAATAATCTCCGTCAGATTAAAACTACCCACCCCCATCAACTCACCCATTACGATAGCCAAATGTGAGATCGATGGCCTTCGATCAAAATCATTCGTCTACCGCGGTGTGCAAGCTGAATAAGGGTCGGCCATAGCTATCAAGCTGACTTCTCAGACTCGGCAGCCACAGCCTACGCGCGTTATAGTACTGACGACAAAATCACATTCCGGGCCCGGTGAGCAAACCGTCCGGTGGGCTTTTAGTATTGTGAACTCAGTAGGGAGTACCGGCTCCATGCCACCCAGGGATATTCTATCATCCTCTGATAATAGACTAGAGCCCCGTTTCACCCTTAATTTCGCGACGTACCAAAGCCATTCACCACTTCTTAGGGACACACGGGCTGTTTGCTTACGCTCCGTCAAGGCTGTTTTCCCCCCAGCCGGTTTGACCCGGCGGAAAGACATTCTCTCTACCCACGTGTCGCATAAGCCAAAATGAAAGAAATTTTAAATTTTTCCATGCGTTGCCACATGTGCTGTCCGCTTACGCTCCGTCAGGGCTGTTTCCCCCCCAGTCGGTTCCCCGACGAGGAAACGTTCGATATACTTCGATACTTCGAATACTTCGATATCGATAGTGGTATCGCCGATATCGATACTGTATCGTTATCGATATCGCGATACTTTTATTTTACAA